>VDFB02341112.1:0-109647 GCA_007258455.2 Sequoia sempervirens | reverse complement strand
ATACTTTGTGATTTATATCAAGTGTTTTTCAAGTGTATACCTTGTGACTTATGTATTCAAGTGTGGCTTATATGTATTCAAGTGCATTCAAGTGTACACCTTGTGACTTACGTATTCAAGTGTATTCAAGTATGACTTATCTATATTCAAGTGTATACCTTGTGACTTATGTATTCAAGTGTCAAGTGTGACTTATGTATTCAAATGCATTCAAGTGTATATCATGTGACTTATGTGTATTCAAGTGCATACTTTGTGCCTTATGTGTACTCAAGTATATACTTTGTGCGTTAAGTGTATTCAAGTGTATACTTTGTGTTTTATGTGTAAACCTTGTGACTTATGTGTATTCAAGTGTATACTTGGAAAATTACATGCTTTGCGACTTGCGTGCACTCATGTGTGTACATGTACTCATGCAACTTACATACTTTATGACTTACATGTATATATGCTTTGTGACTTCATGTATTTGTGCATATACTTCATCATTCACATATATTGCATGTATTTATGCTTTGTATTTATACCTTATGTATCACGTGTATCTATATGTTGCTTCATGTATTTGCAACAAGATGTGTTTAAAATTTATGTAAGTGTTAAGACTTGTCCATAAAAATGCTACGAGACTGAGAAGCCCTAACGAATTAACTTATCTAAATTTGAATTATCATTAGTATCCAAATGCAATCATGAAGAGTGTGACTATTTGTGAAGAGGTGTGACTCACTCAAACTAGAGATATAAGAGGGGAGAGCATTTCATCTATGCTAGGATTTAAAGAATCCAATTGAGAACAAAATGTTAAAGAATGGGATTAGAAAGGAGGGGGCCCTTTCAAATATGAACGACTAGAACTCCCTCAACAATAAGGTAAAAAGGGGAAACCACCCCCTGTAGAGAAACTATTAATAGGAAATAAGTCTAACAAATAAACTTGGGAGTAAGGTATTGTTATCAAGAGCAGCCATGAAGGGTGGTGACTCCTCCAAGAAATGAATAAGGGATGAAACAATCAATAAGCAATATCATTCATCTATTCAGCAAGAAAGCAAACAATCAATATATCAAGAAAATTCCCAAAGAAAGAGTGCAATTGTTCTAATAAAGAGAGTCAAACATAACCAAAATAAACATCACTTGGTTTTTAACTTCCAATCAAAACATCACAACTAAAATCGATATCATCACCAAAGAGAACTGAGATATTTGATCATGGAAATCTAAATTTACTTGAGGACAAGCAAAATTAGGAGAGGAGGGCTGCCATGACCCCAAAATTGTAACACACTAAAATGCATATAAATGAATAAAATACAAATTAAAATTATAAAATAAAATATTAACAATTTAATATTATTATAATTATAATTGTCGTAAGATAATACTATAATTATAAATATAAACATTGATAATTTAAATATCATTGCAATATATATAAATACTAAAATATTAAAAAAAAGAAAAAAGAAAAGAAACTAATATAAAAATAATAATAAATATTTAATATAAATACACTACCAATAGTAGCGATGAAGACATTGAAACTCTAATATGGTCGACTCCCCTTTATAAAGGTCAAAGCATTACTATGGCCAACTCTTCTTTATTAAAGAAGCTTAAAAAGTTAATTAAATCGCACATAATAGAGATGACTAAAGGAGCCTATGATTTATTGCTTATAATTAGGATATGAAAAGCAATGATTAGTATATAAAGGCAGCGATTATAAATAACTAAAGTCTTCAAAAAGGCAAGGATTAGAGTCTACAAGGGCAGCGATGGAAATTGAGGAAAGGTTGCAAATGTTTGAAATGTTGCCTCTTTTCTAAGGGATGCCTCCTTTCATTAAGAGGCATAAGAAAGATATATATGGCATAGAAGTTGAAGAAAGAAGGCATCATGCATGGAATCAAATCTGCATTCAAGGGAGCTTGAACATTGTAATATAATCATATTTGAGGATAGAGATATATGGAATAGCAAATAAGGACAAAATCAAATCAACAAGGAGAAAGATTATCTTTCAAGTATTAGATCATCTAATGTCTTTGAAAACACGCTCTTAATTCAACCATAGAATATCACAAGGTATTAAGAGCAAGTAGGCATATCTAAATGAGTTATTTACCACTCAAGGATGGGACCAATGACTATTATAGTTATTGTTGGTGTAGATAACCATCACATGTGCTAAGAACTATTGTGGTATGTTCTATTGTGATTATTATATGTAATGATATTTTTATTATCATAGGTGTATCTATTCCACTCAACAAACAACCATGGGAGAAGCAAAGAGGAGGATACCAGTAGGTTGAGCAGATACTAGACGTCTTCCTAAGTATGCCACTCCTTGATGGATGTCTGTGTGCACCACTTGGAGCCAAGGGGGTGATATTTTCTCTTGGGCTTAGTAGGGGGTGTCTACGGGCTGCCTATAGTAAGACCTTCTCCCCAACCTCCACATGGATTGGTGGTTGAGATGAAATTAAGGAAGTTTTAGTCATAAGAGGAATGGATAAGGTAGCAAGGGTAGGAAATGTAGATACAATTTGTCCACCAAGTAGACAACCCTAATTGGTGTGTCTAAGTGCGCCTCTTGAGGGCCAAGAGGGATGGTATATCCGCTCTTAGGCTTGGTGTGATATCTTCGAGTGGACCTATCATGCCTCTCATCCACGTTCTCTTATGATCCAACTTCCAATGCGAGTTATAAATATTATGTGGTTTATGTTATTTAGATATTTGCATTATTTGAATAGATAAACATTTATTATATATGTCTAATTATATGAATTATATTCCAATATTATCTAGCATGATCGTAGGACCTATATCAAGTTTTATCCGGCTTAAAGCATTTAGTTGATAAGTTGTAACCCTAACTACATTAGCTTGTGTTTCTAGAGCAAGAATTAGGGTTTTCTGAAAAGGGACATTACATAGATGTATCATTCACCTTGCAAATACTAAGTCTTGTGAAATTGAGTTTAACTATGTAGACAATAAATAGTGTTTAATCTCTGAACATCATGGAGAGTTAAAATGAATTTCCATGTGTGGGAAGGGGCTTTATTTTTTATTTATTTATTCTTTGAGATACCTTCATTATTGTGTATGGGATTATTAAATGGTGAGGTTACATATAAAAGGTAAATTTTGGGAATTATAAGATATCTCATATTTGGTGCTATGACAAGACAATCAATACTCTCATTGAGCAATTGGAATTGGAATCTTGGTCAATTTGACCATTATGATAGAATCTATGACATGTAAGAAGGTTGTAAGATATTTAAGTGGTGTAAAATAAATTATATTATATTCCCAGAGACTTGACCATGACTATAGGGAGTTGAATTTTTGTTATGACTATTTTGGGAAATAGTTTCGGGAAACCATTTATGGTTTCTAGTTTCTTGTTTTCCTATATATTAATGTTATGGGATAGAAAATGAATATGATCTTTTGCAAGTACACTTTCATTTTTCTAATTAATGTCTAACTGAAGGAATAAGCATATTATATTGATATAATTCTTTCTTTGTGGATTAATACAAGCATTAATCTTTTTGGTGGTGATTTTTTTCTTACAAAGGATTATCCACGTACATATGGTATTTTGTGTATAAATTTATGAGTTTCTTGATTTTAACTTACTTCTTCGTTGTTAAGTTTGTCAGATCAATCACACCTTAGTCATCTTTAAAAACTAAATTGTTAATATTCTTATTGTCATTTATCCTATATTTTGACATTTAATTATTTAGTTTTTAAAAGCATTTGATTCAGACATTTATCAACTAAAGGAATAAGCATATTATATTGATATAATTCTTTCTTTGTGGATTAATACAAGCATTAATCTTTTTGGTGGTGATTTTTTTCTTACAAAGGATTATCCACGTACATATGGTATTTTGTGTATAAATTTACGAGTTTCTTGATTTTAACTTACTTCTTCATTGTTAAGTTTGTCAGATCAATCACACCTTAGTCATCTTTAAAAACTAAATTGTTAATATTCTTATTGTGTCATTTATCCTATATTTTGACATTTAATTATTTAGTTTTTAAAAGCATTTGATTCAGACATTTATCATTCCCAACTCTTTGATCTATAGTAGATTATGGATGGTTATGTCATTTATTTGCCTTAGAGAATGTAAAAGAGTTTTTATTATTCCTCACATTTTGGTGAACACCTCCTCTCTTACAACTCCTTCAAGGTTTTGTCTTCTAATTGCTTCTTTTTTCTTATAAAATACATTAAGCATGAAATATATGTATATAAAATATAGGAATTATATATGATTGTCTCTTATGCATATAGAGAAATTCAAGCAATATTATAAGAAAAAATTCCTAAATTAGAAAAACACATATGATCAAAATATGTTCAGGCTAATGGACATTCAATAGCATATATAGATAAACAAAAGTTACATATCTAGAGCCCTGAATGTAGAACTCAAAATTGGTTGATCCATTAACACCATATATATGTATGACATCTTCTAAAAGAGATTAAAATAAAGTAAAGTATTATTTAAATCTTGAAGAATAGTAGCAAGAACAACTCCATATTAGTAGTTTGTTCACCTTGGACAACTTGAGTAAGAACAACTTGACCAACTTGTGCAAGAGGAGGATGTCAAACATGGTCAATCAAGAAATAAATTGTATAAAATATTTCTTGAATTTGTTCAAAGAGAGTCGGGCACATTCCTTGGCAATGAACTTGCAAAACATTTTCAACACTTATATCACAATTAAATTGCAATCCATGTTTATGGCATTGTACACACAAACAACAACAAGGTTTTTCTTAAGGCCTTTATAAGGGAAAATTCCCCCAACCAATGATTTTCTATTAAAGAGATCATATTTTTTATCATTGATTTTCTTATCTAAAAAATATTTTTTGAGGTTCATATGCCCTTATTTTATCTTTCCTTATTTTTCCAATGTTTATTTATGTTTGTTTTTGGGCAAATAGCCACCTTAGAGGGTAGCACTCTTTCTATTATCATTTTAAAATGAAAGAAATTATATCATATATAGATTACATCATAAAGTTAAATATATCATACTACTAAATTCTAAAAGCCGGACAAATGTTGATAACCCCAACACAAAAACATTGGCTTAGACACATACAAAACCAGAGCCAACACATGCATACAACAGAGCGAAAGGAAGTTAATTCGATTCTTCACCACCACCTTCCTCGACTTCAACGACTTCCTTAGTTTCAGCGCCTTCATCATCCTCACCTTTGATGCTTGACATGATTGTGATCATGCCTAGCCCCGTGTCTGTCATCTTCATGACATCCCTTTCCTTCAAGACATTCTTATTTTTAGCCACATGATTTAGAAACACGCTCAGGTCCTTGGCCATGACAGCCAACCTAAACTTCTTTGTCACTTCAAACACCTTTGAGTTTTTCCTTATCTCAGCTACATCAATTATCCTGTAGATGAAACCTTCTAAGGGCCACACTTTTCTTGCAACTAGAGCCATCACCATTGCTTCCTTGTGAATATTCACCAATAGCTCGATGCACCACTCTGCTTGTTGCTTACTCCGTTGTGAAATTATTAAATAACCAACTCAACATAATATTGTCACGTAGATGGTTTATTTATGTTAAGAGCTAGTCACAACCCTAATTTACATTTACAAAAGATCACACACTTAAACCCTTAGATAACATGTCAATCTACAAATTGGGAATTTCTCATCTAATTTACATTTACAAAGGATCACACACTTAAACCCTTTGATAACTTGTCAATCTACAAATTGGGAATTTCTCATTAAGGCTAATCATAATGAGTAATCAAATTTTCATCAGGTTGCACATGTTAATATAGAATATATATTTATTACCAAGTACTTGTTTTTTTAAAAAGCTTGCTAATATCACTTCTCCTTCACAGTTACTAGAATCCCTCCATAATGCATTAGTGATGCACCTTTTGGTACTAAGATTCTTCATGACAATAGTGATATAATTTTTCCCTCTACCTATTTGTATAGAGCATCTTCCCCCTTACCCACTTATCCTTAATCTTCACCTAAACCCTCTTCCTCTCATCCTAAGATAAATCTCCTCATTATGCATGCTTCATGTTGATGGACCTATTGACATGATGCAATATAGGTAGAATAATTCTATGCTACCTCTCTTGAAAAGATAATAGATCTAGGATTTGCAATCTCCAAGGTATCTATAATTGGGTCACAATGTGTTGGCTTACTTATTTTTCAATGAGGACTATTTATTCAAGGTGCTTGGTTGGGTCACAATTGCATTTCGGTTGTCATTGATGTCAAAAGAGTGAGTTTGATTGTCATTGATGTTAGAAGAATGTTGGAGTTGATTACAGTTTGGTTATTTGTTTGCCAAAGTCTCTATGAGATGCTTCACATCTCTTCGTTGTTGTTGTGTTCCTGCAGTTTGGAAGTTAGCTTTATATGTTGTCAAAGCATGTGTGATCCAAGTTTCATGTTGTTTAGATTATTGGAAAGGTTTTTGTGTTTGTGATAGTTTCAAGTATGTGTTGTTTCTATAAAGATGCTCATAGTGGTGCAAATTTTGGCTCTATATTCCTTCACATTTGCAAATATGGTTGTGTGGATCAAAAGTTAAGTTTGTTAAGTTGTGAAGGATATATATCCAGAGTTTCATATCATAGTCCTTTTGTAGAGAAATTTTAAAGTGGAAGAGTGTAGGATTATATTTTCTGGTGGCTAGTTTCAATGTCTGTTGGCATGCGCCAAGGTGTTGCTACATGAAGTTGTGAAATGGATGTATGAGAGTGTTCCTAAAGATCCTGTGATGATTTTTGTTGCTCCGCAAGATGTTTTCTAGTTTCTCTAAAATAGGTTGTGGTCCGGAATGAAGGTGTTGCTAGGTTATGCTTTTTCTTGGTCAACTAAGGCATGTTGAAGGTGTGTGGGACAAGTTAATGGTTGCTCGAGTTCAATGAGTGTTCGAAGGTGTTGCATGGGTCATGCAAACTCATTTGGGAGTTTAGCGTAAGTAATGTTTAATCAATCATGTGTACCACCAAGTTGTAAAGTCTAGCATGCTACAAGTTTCATGTTTTCTTGCTTAAGGCTGACCTAATTTGAATGTGTGAAGCATGTAGATGTTGTTAATTGAAGACCGAAGTTGTGAAGAGTGTATAGGACCAAGTTAAGTGTGTGTTGGGATCCACTAGGGGTGTCTCTCTTTTTGGCATTGTGTGTAGTCCATTTTGGGTCTTGCTCTCTACATGTTTTATTTTGTTGTTTGATCTTTGGTCGACTTGTAAATCTAATATTCTTATTTTCTTTGGTCGAAATGTAATGTAATCAATGTAATATCATGTATAAATTATAAACCTAGTTGATCTAAGTTGTGTGGAGTTGTTTTGAGAATGTGTAATGCATTATGATGTTTTTGTAAGCGATTGAAAGAGAAAGATCATGTTTGAATTCAAGTTGATTAGATTTTTGTGACAGAAAGGAAGTAAAGAGTGAGCCTAACTGATTATTGGAGGTAGTGAGCCAAAGGTGAAAATTCTTGAAGGCTAAAAGTAATGAGCTAGTAAGTTGCAGAGGAGACATTTGAAGAAGTTGTAGAAGAGTTGTCAAAGTAGAATTGCAATCATCAAAAGAGAAGGGAAAAAGAAAAATTACAATCATCAAAAGGATTGAGCTTCATTGTCATATTCAAAAAGTAGAAGGACTATCATGTTGTAATCTTTTCTAATTTTGTTCTCAATTCAGTGAGTAGTTGCTTCATTGGGTTGAAGCCCTAAAAAAAAGTTTGTAGGGAGTTGTAGCTTCCTTGGGTTTTAGCCCTAAACAAATTTGTAACTGTTATTCATTTGTGAGGTTGGATTAGGATAGTATCTCCTAGCAAGTTTTTCCACTATGGTTTTTCCCTTGTGGGGTTTTCCACATACATCTAGTGTTGTGTGGTGTTGTGCATTGTGTTCATCTTTCATGTATTTGTTTGTATTGTAAAGTTTAAGTTTCAATTTGCTCTTAGAGGGTTTGAGATTTGATAGAATACTGCTTCATCCCCCTCTTAGTATTTCAGTGTGTGTTTAACAAGAGCTTGTTCTTTCTTAGGAATTAAAGCAATGAATGTATTATTTACCTCCATTAGCAGTGCACCCTTCTTTCAGGAATCCTTTATTGCTTTTGCAACTTTCATTCCAATTATATGCCAACGTTGTGATAGAAGCTAGTCAGAAAGTCATCCAACCTTGGATCTTTGTCTACATGGATTTGTTGCATTGCTTCCTTTATTTCTTGTTCTATAAATGGTTCTAATAACATTTTGTTTTGATAATTTGAAACCAATTTGGGTATTATTTCCACTATTTGATTTTTCTCTCTTGAATTTTTCCCTCCCAATTATTGAGGAGATTCTAGAAATAACACACTGTTTTTGTTTTGCTATATCAAGGTCCTCTATTATTGCACCCTTTATCAATATAATTTTTCTTATCCTATTTATGTTTCTAGGAATTTTGGTGGCATTGTGAAAGTATTTGGAGTTTTTGTCCCCATCTTTTAATCATGTCTCTCTAGACTTATGCCTCCAAAATATTTCCTCCTTGGCAAGAAATTCCCCATATTCTTTCACAAGTTCTTTTTCAACAAGGTATCTTCTTGATCCATCCCTGCTATGATCACTTCCTCATTGAGCTCCTAATTTTTTTCCTTTATTTCTTTCCTGACCTTAAATATGTTTTTGAAGTGACTCTTGTTCCATTGCCTCAAATGTTTTTTTCATATTTAGTTTTTCCACCAGATAAAACATTTTGGTAACCAATTGGGCTCCTTTCCACCATAATTCTATCTTGTTCAAGAACTTTGGATCCTTCATCCACATATTTTTAAATTTGAATGGGCATCTATCTAGGCTTCTATATCCCACTATCCAGAGTTGGATGGATGATGATCCGATCCTAAGACCGAAGTGATGTTACATTCAAAGGAGATAGGTTTTGTACTCAAGTCTCTTTTATATAGAAATATATCTAGTTTCTTTGCTATATTATTGAAACCTAGCCTTCGATTTGTCCATGTGTAGATCCCATTTTTTATATGGATTTTTTTCTAGATGGTTTCTCTCCACAAACTCTTCAAAGTCTACTTGTGATTGATATTTCCTTTGTATTCCTCCTAATTTGTATTGTCTAGATAAAATAACGTTAAAATTCCCTTATTATGTGGAATTCATTTGGGTGGGTGACTATGAATTGATTTAATTCTCTCTAAATTTCTTCTTTCCCAATACATGACGTTGAGCCATAAACATTTATCAAAACAAACTAAAAATTCATAGATATACTCCTTACCTTGCAGCTCATATGATGTTTGTTGTCTGCCATCTTCTCTTCTTGCATTGAGTGGGCTTTCCAAAATGTAGGTATCCCTTTAGAAGCTCCCTCGACTTGCACCTTCGCAACATTCCAAAATCTCATTTTTGACTAAAAATTCTCTACCTCTTCATTATTCAATTTGGTCTCTTGCAACATGTACGCATTTGCAGTTGAAACCAACATCTAGCGCTTGACCAAGTGCTTTTTGTAAGGGGAATTTAGGCCACTAACATTCCATGAAGAGATCTTCATGGCTCTCTGGGAATGGTTTTTCCCTTCCTAGATCTCAATATTCTACTAATTTTTTATTGTCCCTTTACTTCTCCATACTGACAATGTTTCTTTCATTGTCTTTCTTCCCTTCCCTACAATCCAAAGAAATATTTGAGGATTATTTTTGACTAATTCCTAATTTTCCTGTTGAATCCATAACTATTTCAGATTCCACCTCATTTCTTTGATTCTTGATCGAATTCCTTGTCCCCATGATTTCCCACTCCCTTTCTTCCAGGGAAAGAGGGTTTCTTGCTAACAAGAATTTTGTTAGGTTGTTTAGATCTCTTTCTTTCCTTGGAGTGTCCACCAACAGAATCTCATTTGTTATTCTAAACAAGTCACATGCCACCTCCAAATTTGTGGATTTTTCATCAATTCCATAGTTATCAATGTTCTCAATTATTGCACTGATTGGATTTATTTCTTCCTCTTCTTCTTTGATCCTTTCGCTTTCGCTTTCTATTTTCCCTTCTGACGATTTCTTTACTTCCATAGGTGATGGCATCAGTTGGGTGGTAGCCCTTGACTCCACTTTTCTTTCTAATGAAGTGAACAACTCCTTCCTAAGATTCTTCCTCAAAGAAATTTTCTCCATTATCCTCCCTTTTTGATTTGGGAATGAATCCAATTCAATCTTCTGTTTCCACCTTCCCATTTTAGTTATTATTTCAATTTCCTCCCAACAATTTAAATTTAAATAGATTTCAACGCAAATTCTAATATAGACCCTAAAGCCTCCATTGGTGAAATTATATTTTGTTGTAATGAAGGTCCCTAAGGCTTCCCCAATTGTTTTTAGGGATTCTTCATTCCAACACTCAGATTCTAGATTATATAATCTTACCCAAATTAGGGTTTTACCCATTTCCTGCAACAAGTTGAAATTTGGTACCTAATCCTTGATGAAAAACCCTATACCATCCATCATTAATGGCCCTTTGCCTATAATTTCTTTTGTTTCCTTCACTAATTCACATTCAATCAATAAAAAGTCTTTTGGTAGTATCTTAATTTTCACTTTTGGCCCTCTTATTTATTTGCACCATTTTTAAATCTTTGTTTTGTCTGTCCATTCTTTTGCCTATTTTGCGAAGAAATCCCTCTCCTTTAGCCTCTTTGTTTTTTAATAAAAAGGTGTACAAACTTTATTGAAATCAATAAGTAAATAGTACAAAGAGATCAGGGATCCAGTAGGACCCTAAGAAAAGATAGCTCAAGAACACTCAACCCAAACAAAACCACCACCCTCACATCCACAACCACCTCAATCAACCAAATCATCAGAAAGTACTCTCTCTAATTCATGACGATAATCAGGGGATAACTTCCCCCAGCCCTTAATCTTCTAATCCTCATCCTGCTATGAAGCCCACTTGGCCAAACAATCAACAACCCTATTCCATTCGCACGTAATATGGGTGAAAGACACCACCTCCAACCTAGAGCATATCTGCAAAATCTAACGAACAACTAGAGAAAGCTGCTAATTAACATCATTCCACTTTCTCTCATTCAAAAAATTAACAATAATCTGTGAGTCAGACTCACAGATAATCCTATGCCAACCCAAAGCACAAGCACGCTCAATAGCTCTGAGAATCGCCAACCCCTCCATAAAATTATTCGAATGTTGTACTTTATGAAGGGAGAAGAAGAAAATAACCGAGCCAGAGGAATCTCATCCAATTCCACTAATCCCAATAGGCCTAGGATTACCCCTAGAGGAACCATCAATATTGATCTTCAAAGTATCCACTAGAGGAGGTAGCCATCTACCAACCCTCTAAACCTTCTTTTTAGCCCGCCTACCTCTTTTGACACAAGCAAAGCCTAGAGTCAAACCTTGTAAGCCCATTTTATTCACAATCTCATCATCGCTCCTTTCTAAGGGATACACCACTTCACAATTAGCTTCCATTGTCTCCTAGATCATACCAACAATTATGTGCCAAACCTATTAAACCAACAACCTGCCCCCACAAAAAATCTTATGATTCCTTTCTAGCCAAATTTACCAAAGAATAAAGGTAGGCCCAATGCACCAAACAATCTAGAGGAAAGAAGCCTGAGAAGGAGGTCTCCCCATACTGTTCCAAAACTCAACAAGGGAAGAAGCATGAACACAAGGATGTTTCCAAACATCCCACCAAAAATTCCAAAGAACCATAGAGAAAGAACAATGAAAAAAAAGTGGGTAGAATCCTCCTCATTGCAACCATACAAAACACAAACAGAAGGGCCTTGGAATCCCCACTTCCGAAGATTGTCCCAAGGCAAAAATCTATTCCAAGTCAGAGTCCAAACAAAACAATTACACTTTGGCCAAGAGATCTTATTCCACACATTTTTCTACCAAGTAACCTCCACCCAACAAATTTATGATCCATCAATACTTGATACCCACTAGCCACAGTGAAAGCACCCTTAGGATCTAGACTCCAAGCAAGAATATCCTTATCCCAAAGAGAGTTGTAATGTCTACCAGTCAAAATATTATGAAGTTCAACATGGTCCTCTGAGCCAATAGCAGGCCAGTCACAGGGTTCCTTCCACCTAGCCACCTCTATCTACGCATAGGGATAAGAATACTTAAATTCTATCACCCTTGACCAACCAACCTCCAAGAAACTCTAGCAAAGATTCACAAAATTATGATACTTACACAAAATGAGGGGAAAACCATCCCAAGAATCAGACCAAAAAAGAGCCTCAATCCCCTGATTACAAATCCAGAACAATCCCTCCTCGATCAATGCAACCCCTTTCTTAAGAGTACCCCAAATCACATAACCTTTCCCCACCAAAGGGTAGTAGGGAATCTCCTCCTTTGGAACCCCCCGAAGGTACTTTTGAGATAAAATTCAAGCCTAGATATGATCCTGTTCTAAACACCACCTCCAATAAAGCTTTGCAGCCAACACCAACCTGAAAAAAGATGACTGCCGCAAACGCAAACCCCCAAACTACTTTGGACTACACACAATATCCCACTTCACAAGGCTCCACTTAGAAGAAGACAAATTGCCAGCCCATAAGAATTGTCTAGCCAAAGAATCCAAATCCTTAACAAACCCAACCAGAGCCACCTGGAGCATACACCTATAAATGGGAAGAGCCTGCACCACAAATTTAAGCAACTAAACACACCCAGCAAAGGACAACCATATGTTAGTCCAATGATTAACCTTCACATGGAACTTTGCTAGAATATTTTTCCAAGAACCCCTAGAAAGAATACCAGAAGAAATAGGAATACCAAGATCTAGGTTAAAGGGAGAGATCCAATCCGAAACCCTAAAATATGAGCAATTCTTTGTTAAATAGGTTGAGGAGTATTGAAGAAGAAAATGGAAGACTTATCTTCATTAATCCTTTGACCAAAAGCAGCAAGATAAGTATCCAAGGCCTTGCGCAAATTAGTGGCTTCTCTAACCTTAGCCACACCCATCAAAGCAATATCATCCACAAATTGCAAATGAGATTGAGGAGGCAAACCATTCCCCCACCCCCAACCTTGAAGAAGACCCAACTCCACATTACGCTTCAACAATCTTCTCAATCCTTCAACAAGGATAATAAATAAATAAGGAGAAAGAGGATCCCCTTAATGAAGGCCCCTAAAAGCTCACCAAAAAGAGAAGGATCACCATTTATCAACACCGAAAAGGAGGTGGATGTGATACAAATCATAACCCACTAGACCCATTCCTCAACAAAACCAAAGGCAATAAGAACTTTATACAAAAAAGACCACTTAACTCTATCATAAGCCTTTGACATATCCAGCTTGATGAGCATAACCTTTTCTTTGGAGGAATCCATAAAATGAATAGTTTCAGTAGCAATGACCACTCTGTTTAGAATCTGTCGATTCACCACGAATCCACTTTGTTCCTCAAAGATAATCCATCTAAGCCATCACTTCAACCTTTTGGCTATCAACTTGGAAATGATTTTATAAACCACATTGCAGAGGAAATAGGCCTAAATTGACTCAACCGATCCGCCCCCTCACATTTGGGAATGAGCACAAGGAAAGTAGAGTTCAAAGCCCTCAACATCTACTTATTCCTCCAAGACTCACGAACCATTTCCAATAAGTCCATCTTGATGATATCCCAAAATTCCTGATAGAATTCAATTGGAAAGCCATCTGGGCTCGGGGCTTTCCCTTTCTTCATCTGAAAAAGAATAGTCTCCAATTCATACAACAAAATATAACCCAATAGATACTCATTCATCTCCCTAGTAACCAAGGAAGGGATACAATGCAACACATAGGTTTCCTCCGCCAAAACATCTTGTGAATCCTCACTAAATAAGGATGCAAAGAACTTTGAAGCTACTTTGGACATATCCTACCAAGAAGATAACTGTTCACCCCTGTCATTCACCAGACTCAAAATAGAATTTCCATGTCTCCTAGCTTTCACTGAATTGAAGAAGAAAGCGGTGTTTTTGTCCCCCTCCTGTAACCACTCAACACAATCTTTTTATTTCCAATAGATTTCTTCACGCAACTCACACTCTTCCAGAGCTTTCAAGGCCTTCTCCTCTTCCCTGAGTAAATTTTCTAAAAGGCCCAACTACCTTATCTTTTAGGTAATAGCATCCAATTCAACTTGAGCAACAATCTTAGCATGGAAAATATTTCCAAAACATTGCATGTTCCACCGTTTGAGCTGATACTTCACATATTGCAACATTTTAGAAAAAGAAAACATCGCAATGCCATAGGCAAGTCTCCCCATCCGCCACCAATCAACCACATACTCCTGCAAAGAAGGATCCCTTAACCACATAAGCTGGAACTTAGTGTAGACGTTCAAATTATACTGATTGACATCGCACACTTGATCCTGATTTACTAACATCAGTTCTCCCTGAATCACTTCTTTAACCATTTAATCGAATAATCTTTATTTGATTAAATTCATCCTATTTTCTCTATTAATTAAATAAATCAACTTTGTTTGATTAAATCATTATCTTCTTTTAATTAAATCAATCACTTTATTTAATTAAATCATATTTCCTCTTTTGATTAAATAAATCATTTTATTTAATTAAATCTTAAGTCATCTCCTTTAAATTGAATAAATTAACCTTTATTTGATTTAAATCTATTGTTATCTCTCTTTTAATTAAATAAATCAAACTTTATTTAATTAAATCTAATGTTCATTATTCCTCCCATTTGATTTAAATAAATCCAAAAATCTAAGTCAAATGTCAAATCAAACTAATCTCCATCTAAGTTAATTAATTCCTAATTAAATCTAACTCTAATCCATCAAATCCTCTAGATTTTGCAACTTGCACAAGTTAATTGATTTATGAATTCTTCTATTTTCATTCAAAAAGGCATCTCTTTGGAATATTCCTCCAATTTGAAATCTCCCTCCTAAAAGGGACTTGTCCTCCAACATGCATTTAAGTCTCTTACATGTCCTTTTTCTTGAGCCAAGTAGCATTAACTCACCTTTCATCTCTTCCTCCACAAGCCATCTTTCAAATTTCAAATTCCATCTTATTGCATTTGTCATGCACATTGACCAAAATGTGCTTCACTTCTCTTCAATAACATGTTGACAAGTGGCACATTGTTATTGGTTCATCTTTAATCCCACATCCTTCATGTTTCTCATTCCTCCATCCCTCTTTCCTATAAATGGAGAGCTCTTCTATTGATTTTGGATCCACAACTAGAGGCAAAGTCACTATCTATAGATTTGAAGCAAAGTTCATCCATTCTTGTCAAAGTTTTCATAGCATTTCATCACCATAGCTAGGCTATTGAGAATTCTAATCAAGGATCACATTGTTCATCACCAAAGCTTGCAAGGAATTGGGAAAGGGCTACTTTCCACATCAAAGTAGCACCAATTCCCCCATGGGATGCTGGGTTTGAGTATTTGAATAGGATTTAAATAGCTTTCATTTGGTTTGTTTACTTTATTTCTTGTTCATTGTGTTTTGAATGAATCTCATGGGGAATGCTAGTTTAGATTTGTCTATTGAATAACATTGTGTTGTTTGTCTATGTTTGAGCAGATCTAGAGCTACCATTCACACTTAGAAGAGGGGGACCAAGGAGCATGGGCCAAAACAATAGATAATTTAATAGGCCATTGATCCGAGCCCCTCTAGTCCAGAATCTCAAAACTAGTAGACCACAATCCTCCAATCCAAAAACAAGAAACGATGAAGTCCCTTAGCAATACAATCCTCCCCCACCCTCCTATTGTTCCAAGTAAACTAACCATTATGAGGGTTGATGTCAATAAGATTCAAGGCAAAAATATTATCATGAAGAAGGAAAGTCAGGTGTTCCAACCTCGCAATACCACCCATCTTCTCATCTAGCTCAATAATGGCATTGAAGTCACTAGCAATAATCCAAGGCAAAAGAGGAGCAAGGCTCCAAATAAAATTAATATGAGACCACAAATACTACTTACCAGGAAAATTAGTAGGCGCATAGATGTTTGATAGAAGAATAGTTTCCCCCATCTCTAGACTTTGAAGCAACAATAGAGATAGACGACTTTGAGGAAATCCACCAAAAAGAACAAATCTTCAGAGGTTTCCATAGACAAGCCACAACCCCAACATTACCATGAGCCCCAATACACTGACATTCACCCTGACTCCATAGCTTCGACACTAAACCAACCATACTCTTAACAGACAACTTAGCCTCCTGAATAAAAAGAGCATTAGGAGAGTGAATTCTCACCAAATCACAAACAACCTTTTGTCGAGGGCCACTGTTCAAGCCCCTTACATTCCATGAGAGGATGATCATCTTAGAGGGTTAGAAAAATGAGAGTCTAGAGTCTTAACAGACCCCGACTCCACCAAAGTCTCCCCCATCATCTTGTTTTCTCTAAGTCCTTCTTTCTCCCCGCCTTGGAGGTCTTCTCAACAACCCCTTTTCTTTGATCTTTCTGAAGAAGTCCTAGGGAAGGAGAAGCCTTATTTCCTTTTACCGAATTAGATCCCGCTTTCACCAGAGGCTGAGAAAACTCCCCATCACCCATCTTCACATCAGCAAGGGTCTCAGTCTTCCTTGAAGCCACCATACTAAGATCAATATTCGTTTGCAAGGAACCAACCTCCTATGAATTGTGAATGTTGTCTGTAAAAAATCCCTCTTGAACCACTTCCATAGCACCTTGACCCAAAGTCAACAAACCCGGGTTCACCTCCTGCTGATTGAGATCATCCAAAACCTCAACGATTAAAGATGTCACCTTCCATTCGATCCTCCTTAAAATTCCTTTTTTGAGCACGATTTCTGTTACGAGTCTTAACATAAATAAACCCCTCTGAACCTGGAACATCACCTAGAATGGGAGCCTTGCCATTATTAGCCTTAGGAGGGTTGCGAGGAGGCTGAGAAGCTTGAGGCTCCGAGGCTTTGGCCTTAGGGCATCTATGCTGCAGATGTCCATATTCACGACAAAGATGGCACCGAAAAGGAAAAGTCTCATAATCAAGTTGTTGCACCCAAGAATACGACCCCGCACGAATTTCAAGAGAATCTGGAAGAGGGTGGCTCAAATCAATTTCAATGCAAATGCGAGCAAAATTCATAACCCTTCTATCTTGTGTTTGTTGAGAAGGGCCCACTGGTTTCCCCAAGGTTGAAGCAACCATGTGAAAAATGTCATTACGCTAGCACTCCACTGGAAATCGGGGAAGATGCACCCAAACCCCTGTTTGGAAGCTCCTCTAAGGGATTAAAGTCAACATGCCAGAGTTTAATAAATAGACCAACTTGATTATGGAAGTAAGGCCCGCCCTTAAAGACTTTGTTGCGATCAACCATGCAATTGAAAACCACCATGAAATAGCTATTTGCCAACAACATTATTTCCATTTCACCCTCAGGAGACCAATTCAAATGAGCCCATTTCTCCAAAAAATAGAGCAAAACCCACATTCCCATAAATTTGCAAATCAAGGCATGTTTCAAAAAAATACTCTATATCCTCCGCAATTGATTCAGGTTGAATTACCACCACTGGCCTCTCTTTACTTTGTTCAAGGCATCCATTAATCTTTGGGATTCGAGGTCCACCTATTGGAGCAAAACCACCCATCTCTGAATCATTAGAGAACAAACTATTTTGAAAAACCCTCGTTGAGAAGGATGAAGATTTCGTACCAACAATCGAACGAAAATCTAGAGACTCTTTGGCCCCCAAAGCTTCTCCAAGATCCATTGCCAAGAGAGTAAAAACAACACCCCCACCAAGCACACAACTTGAATAAAACAAGGCAAATTGACACCCAAACAACGAGACACCAACTTCCCCACCCGAGCAGACAACAAAGAAGCAACAAAAGGCACTTAAAAGGAAAAGCATGCAAAAAGAATGAAGAAACCCCACCCCTGATCACACCAAAACCCCAAACAAGTAACACAACCACCAAAAAAGACCAACCCCCACCCCCATGCGCAACAAAAGCCCCACCCACACTAAACAACAAATTCCAAACGCCAATCAATAGAGAGAAGAGGCATGCAAAAGGGCCTACACCCTCATACAAACCCACAACCTGCCTGTAACAGTCCGCCCGCCATTCAAAAAATTGATCTCATTTAAAACCAACTTATTAATAACTAATTAACATCCTTTAGCCTCTTTGTTGTTACACGTAATTCTTTGGAATTTATTACAATTGCTTTGTTGTTGGGTGGTTTTTTGGCCATCTTTGCCCCTTATTTTTAAAAAACTTCTAGTCATTCTCCTATGAATTTAGGGTTGTATCCTCTCTTGCGTAAACGTCCTACTCCTTTTTTTATTGGCTCCTATTGAACAATGAAGGGGCAACTTTATTCCAAGAACTCAAGCCTAAAGGGATCCTATTTGCACCAATGACAATGAGATTTGTTCTCCATCCTTGCAACCCATTCAATCTTTCCTCCTTGCTACCTTCCAAGGAGCTTCCTCCTTTGCTCCTTCTCTTGCACGCCATTATTTTTTTAAACAAATTAAAACTTAGATGCTTGATAGTAATATTTTGAGTGTAAATAATTGTGAAATTCAAAATAAAAGATAAGAGTTTTATTAAGAGATTAGTCATTACACTCCACCATTTGTTATTATTGTAAAATATCTCTACATTACTTAATTTATAATATATAAAAATAATAAAATAATATATATTCTAAATTATAATAGTTATTTTAAATATATCTAATAATTCTAATATTTAAATTAACTAATATAAATATTTAAATCAAAATATTATAAAGTAAATAATTTTAAATAATTAATATTCGAAAATAGATTACTATGCTAGCACGAGGCACTAATAATATCCCTTCTCTAATAATATGGTCCCATAAAATTGTTTATTTCAAAGTGTATTCTTTTTCATTTAATTATTTAAAATTAAAATTAAAATTATTTAATTCTTTTAATTTTAAAAATTATATATTATATTAATTAAAATATTACAGTGGTCAATAATTATTATATGAGTCATTGAAAGTTGTACTTTTGTATTGAAAATATAGTTAAATATTTTTAAATATAAAATGGTCTCATACAAGATTTAAATTTGCTACCTACCTATATGATTGTATTTAAATTTTTTTACAGTAAAGTAGTTTAATATAAAATTATAATTAAATATATATCTAATCTCTAACACTTGAAGGGCAATGTAAATAAAAATGTTAAAAAAAATTGACAGGCAGGGTCACCGTCAAATTTAGCCCGCTTGCTTTAAACAATGGCCAAACTAGGTAAATCATAAGAGAATACCATTTCCCTTTCCAATCTTTCACCTCACACGTGGTTAAATATACATTTTTAGGAGCGTTTTATTTCAAGCTGTCAATAATATTTATCCACGTAATGACACTTTTTTGTTTCCTTCCCGAACATAAATGCACTGAGCAGATCTAATCCCCTAATCTACTGCTCCTTTTCCCGGATCTGTAAGCGATTGAAGGAATTCTCAATTAGTTATATTGTTTTGATTAAGGTACGTAGAATTATTGATATTTTTGCATAATGTTTTGAAGTACGCTGTTGGAATTGTGATGGAAATAATTGATTTGAGTTTCATAAGCTAAATTTAAGCTTCTATGATTCCATTCAATCAGGGGCTGAGCTTGGCCGATATCCAAAATGGATTTCTATAAAGTTTTGGATCAGACTGTCAGAGAAATGTGAGTTTTCTAATGGCATTGAACTTGGATATATACTTACATTGTGCATTTATGGTAGGTTTAATACTGAATTCATGCAATGCTGTCTAATAATTGATTGATCTGACGAAATGTCACTTAGATTTCAGATTACAGTAGCAGGGTTTTGGATTCCGCACTAACCCTGGTTTGAATCATTGTGAAATCTTTTAGCTTAGAACAGCAGCATTTTGGAATCTGCGTTAACCTTGGGTAGCCTAGGGTTGCATTAACTTGGAATATGTATTAACCCTGGTTGCAGTCATTCTGAAAATAATGTTATTGGCATGGTAATTGTTTTGATTGCAGAAAGAGAGAGGTGAATATTAAGGTTCTCAAAGTTCCTGAAATCGAACAGAAGGTTAGATTTCTCCTGATATTTTTATTTTCTTTTTCATGGATTAAATTACAATTTGCATCGAAGTAAATTGCCCTTCATATTAATATGGCTTTTGTCAAATCTATTTTGGATAAACCTGGTAGAAGTTTTTGTCTGATGTTTAAAACTTTGGAGTGCGCTATCGAATTCAACATCAGAGCTTTTTATCTGGAATTACTTGTTACTGATCTTGTAAAGGAGCTCTCTATCCTAGCTTTGTGTCTATAGATCTGTTAGAATGCCTCTGATCTTGACCTTTGTCGGTAAGTTGTAACGCTTAACATGCTTTAAACTAAATAGAGAGGAATGCACCTTCAAAAGATCCTTCTATGTAAATGGTGTGTCTTTAGACCTTTCTGTAACAGTGCATCTAGTGTTGATTAGGGTCCAGACAACTGGGAGATTGTTTACACTTAACATGGCACTGACTAACTACACAGGAACACATAATTAATCTCAGAACACTTCTGGGCATACAAGCCACACACCTGACCTTGTCTGCTGTGGCTTTCTTTAACATGGTCTATTTAATGTGGGGAGCTTGTGCAGCAGTACCTAAGCCAGGGTCATTATTATGCCTATTTGAATCACTGTGCCATTCTGTTATATTATAGTTGGTTGGATTTAAATTCAAATTAAAAGGAGATCACTGATACAAAAGCTCAAAAATTAGGACAAACAACATTTATTTTTCTTGTTATTGAGGAACGCCATATGCTTGAAGTGAAAAAATAAGAATTAAAAACAGATAGAGAATACCAATGAATGCTGACTGCTGTTACGTAAATTACAAGAACCAGTCCTGACTGATGCTACTCAGGTATGTCCCTACCGTTTCAGACACTTAGATTAAATGAAAATCACTGCTGAGCTAGGAAGACCTGAGAGGGGGGAGCATAAGTAATCGAATGTGTATAAGTCCAGTTGTGCATTACCTTTTCTGTTAATACAGGAATCCTGTAAATAACAAGGAAATGAGCCTACATGAAAATGCTGAAAATTTGAACAGCTAAGAGTAGAAACACTATATCAGGAAAATAAAAGCAATATACTGGTGCTACTCAGCTATGTTCCTACTGTTGCAAACACTTGGCAGGCACCATTGCTTAGCTAGGGTGACCTGAGAGGGGGGAGCATAAGTAGTTAGACTGCATATAAGCCTAGTTGTACATGACGTTTTTCTGCTAAAACAGGGATCCTGTAAATAATAAGGAAATGGGTCTATGTGGAAATGCCAAAAATGTGAACAGCTAAGAGTAGAAAAACTATTAGAAAATAAAAGCAATGTGTGCTTGGATATTTTCCTGCTGCGGTGTTTGTATTTTGTATTTTAACACACCCTAAAAAATGACAATGTCCTGGGGGCTGCAGGATGGAATGGAATGACCCCCAACATTACCAGTGCCTAGGCCCCAACAGGGGACCATCTCTGGGATGTCCCCGCAGAGCAGGGATGTATCTCCTTTGGTGCGATGTCCAAGTGTCCTTTGACTATGCTTGGGACATCAATGCATCTGAGCAGTAAAAAGAAAAACAGGGACTTAATGTAAAAAAAACAACAGAATAAACTTTAAAAATCAAGTCTCTGGCATCCATTTTGCTATAGAAAAGTAAGAATATAGACAGGAGTGCATCATTGGTTGGAAGCAAGGAATAGATTTTTATAATATGCACAGCCATTATTGAAATTTGACCTATTAAAAAAAAACAATCTTGTGATCCCATTTTATTGGTGTTCAAAGTTTTATTTGAATGCCAAGTAGGAGTCTTGTTCTAGATGGAGCTTAACACTACTATAGCATGGGAGGCTGCCCACAAGTCTCAAGAAGATGTCCTTACTCTATGCTATTTGGAGGACATACATTGAACCTTCCAAACTTAATTTTTTGTTAAACAACGTCTTCAATGTGTCTGTGATCTAGGAGGATCTACCAACAATGGTTCTCGTGGTAATGCAGAAACAATTCTCATGGCTTGTGGTATGATAACACTATTAAAGTAATATTGTTATATTTAATGGTCATCTTAGTCATTTAGTTTACTTTTAGTTAAATTAGATTGCTATCAGTTAGTTTTAACAAC
This sequence comes from Sequoia sempervirens, assembly GCA_007258455.2. Lineage (NCBI taxonomy): Eukaryota > Viridiplantae > Streptophyta > Pinopsida > Cupressales > Cupressaceae > Sequoia > Sequoia sempervirens. The sequence continues at coordinate 87,302 of VDFB02341112.1, read as the reverse complement.
TTTCTATTTATTGCTTTAGTTCACGATTGTTTCTGATTTAGAAACATCGTCTTGTAATTTATTATTTAAAGGAGTATTCCTCTCCTTGTTTAATCAATCAATTACCATTTCATGGTATCAGAGCAAAGGTTGGTTTTTTGCGAATTTTTGTGATAAAATTTGTGGCTTTTTTACCTAAAATTTTTTTTTTTTTTTGTTCAAATGTTTTTAATAAAAAATTGTGGGTATTTTTTCTGCAAGCCATGACTTCTTTTTTGGGCAACTTTGTGGGTTTTCTTTCTGCAAATCGCAGTTTTTTGAGTGATTAAAAATTGCGCCTCTGTGTGTGTTGAAAAATCACCGTAGGGGCACTTGAGAAATCGTCGATTTTTTGAAATTTATGGGTGAATTTTCTCCGATTTTCGCGACCCGCACATTTCTTCTTCATGTGCGTTTTTTCTACCTGCACGCGATTTTATTTTCCTGTCCACTGCAACTTGTGACTGGTGACGCGTCTGCAAGGTTTTTTCACATCTTTTTTGGGCGATTTTTCTAGTTTCCTTGGGTCTGTTTTGGATTTTTCTGTGACATTTTTGGCGCGTGAAGTTCTTGGACGGGTTTCTAGAGATTTGTTACGTTTTTTCTCACAATCGTGATTGGTGCTGCAAATAAAAATCGAGTCTTTTTTTTACACTGTTTGGCGTGTGACCCCTCTTTGTTGTTTTTCTGCCAATTTCTTTCTAAAAAAAATGTGATTCTCTGCACAAAATTGTGCCCTTCTTTTCGCTGTCTAGGGTTTTGATGTTTTTTTTTAAAAATGTGACAACAGTGCCTGGGATTTCAGACTTGGGTATTTCAAATTTTGCTGTTTTTTTCTCGATTTTTGGACAAAATCGTGGGTTTTTGAGCCTCTAATTTTTTACAATTTTAAAAAAATCGTGGGATTTGTGCCAAATGACCACTTTGGGATTCAAGCCAATTGGTTACCTCATTTTTTGTGCCTTTGGAAAATGGGAGGGATGGCATCTTTGACCAACATCATGTTGGAAAGTAGCTAGAGGTTCAACGGTAAAAACTACGATACCTAGAAACAAAGGATGCTTACCTTTTTTGAGTACTGGTATCTAGATTTGATTGTCCTGGGTAGAAAAACACGTCCCATAGTTGCGGGAAAAGACCAAGACAAATTTGATGGTAGTAATTGAGAGGCGATTATGCTTCTTAAGTTGTTTGTCACCGATGAGATGCTTCCAAAAATACCATCTAGCGAGACTACAATAGAGATCTGGAAACACTTGAAGGATCTGCATGAAACCTTAGACAAGGACAAAGCATTATTCCTTAAAAATATGTTGTTCTCCATTATGATGGATGACAAGATGCCTTTGCAGGATCATCTCATGAAGATCAAAGATATTCACAATCAATTGGAGGCCATTGGTCGCAAGATGGAAGAAGAGGATATGGTGGTTATCATGTCAAAAAGCTTACTACGATTCTATGAGCACTTAATCAAAATTCTCAACATTACCTCCACCAATGTTGACCTGAAGTTTGATGACCCGTGCAACAAGCTCTTGTAGTAGGACATGTGGAAGAAGCAGTTTGGGAGCAGCAGTGACACACCCAATGTGGAACAGGAACTTATTGCCAAAGACAAGTCCTCTTAGTAGAAAGGACAAGGCAAATTTGAGGATAGCTCCAAGAAGACTATCACATTTCAGTATTGTGGTAAAATTGGTCATATGAAGAAACATTGTAGGAAGCAGTTGGATGATAAAAAATCCAACCAGGGAGGTTCTCAGCAAAAGGCCTATGTTGCAGAGCATTCTGAGTCGAAGAAGTCTGCCTTCTATGCATTCATGGCCAAAAGACCAACAACCAGATCATGTCAAATCTTCTGCGTGGTATATTGATTTTGGAGCATCTCGACATTTTACACATAGGAGAGATTGGTTCAGAGTATAAGGCTTGCTTCAATTCTGTCATCTTTGGAGGTGGTGAAGAGTATACAGTTGTCGGCAAAGACAACATTTAGATTACATTTGGTGGGAGAAATCTCATATTTCTCAATGTATACTATGCTTCGGGCATGGAGCTCAATCTACTCTCTATGAGTTAGATTATGCGACATTGTCCAATGTTGGATATCATCTTCAGTTCACACAAGTGCCACATTGTTGACAAAGAGTCCAAGAAAATTGTTGCAGTGTGACTTGAAGATCATGGTTTGTTTCGGTTGGTTGATATTGGAGAGTCTCAGGAGCATGCGATGGCTGCAAAGAGTTCATCCATTAGTACTCTTTGGCATCAGCGGTATGGGCTTCTCAACATAGCCCACCTTTCTCAACTAGCTCAAGAGAATTTGGTAGAAGGCTTACCTTAGATTTAGTAGCAAACACTTGGTGTATGTGGAGCTTGCTAGGTAGGGAAGCAACATCGAACTCCATTTCTTGATGGATGTGCTTAGAGAGCATCTTAGCTCCTTCAGTTGGTTCATGCAGATGTTTGTGGACCAATGAATATTGCGTCGATCACTGGTGCCGGGTATTTTCTGTTATTTGTTGATGATTTCAGTAGGAAAATGTGGGTATTTTTCCTTAAAGCAAAATCAGAAGTGTTTAATGAATTCCAAAAGTTTAAAGCATTAGTTGAAAAAGAGTCAGGATGTCCAATCATCACTCTTAGGTCAGATATTAGGGGTGAGTTTTGTTCTAACCAATTCATCGACTTTTGTGCTAAACATGGTATCAAGCATCAACTTACCACACCCTACACCCCTCAGCAGAATGGAGTTGTTGAGCGGAGAAACCATACTATTATGGAAATGGCCTGTTGTATGCTGGAGAACAGAAATGTTCCAAAGAAATTTTGGGGCTGAAGTAGTGTATACTGTTGTATACCTTCTTAATAGGTCTCCCACATAGGCCGTCAAGAAGATGACCCCAGAGGAAGCATGGTCTGGGAAGAAACCAAGAATCAACCATCTCAGGATTTTTGGTTCTACTACGTATGTTTGGATTCCAAATGCAAAGAGGAGCAAGCTGGATTCCAAATGCCAAAAGTTGATGCTTATAGGATATAGTGACAATCATAAGGCCTATCGGCTGATTGATGTGGACACTGATAGTCTAACATTCAGCAGGGATGTTGTGTTTGATGAAGGTGGGCCCTTTCAACTCTCTTCTCCCAACAAGAGTCCTGAGGATCAACCTCTAAAGACTAAGAATCTGGGTGTTAAGCTCCCATTAGCTCCACATGCAGGGAGGGATTCTAATGATTCTGAACTTGTGTAATCTCCAAGGCATGACCCTATACTAGTAGATTTCCCTCAAGACAACTTGGATCATAATCCAGATGATTTCATTCCAGGAAACCCAAGTCATGATCATCCTGATTTGGAAGAAGATGCATCTACTCTTCGGCCTAAGTGGTGGGAGAAGCTTATTGGTGATGTTCGAGATGATGATCTTGTTGAGGGTAGATCTTCTAGAGGCAAGAGCAAGCAGAATACAGTGAATTTTGCTCTTATGGGCCAACATTCAGAGTATTTATGAGCCCTAGGACTACTTAGAGGTGAAAGGTAAACCTGAATGGGAAAAGGCTATGGAATTTGAACATCATAGTCTTTTGAAAAACAAAACTTGGGTTCAGTCAGATCTTCCACTAGGGAAGAAACCCATTGGCTACAAATGGGTCTATAAAGTGAAATACAAAGTTGATGGAACACTTGATAAATACAAAGCTTGGTTGGTGGCTAAAGGGTTCTCGTAGAGAGAGGGAATTGACTATGAGGAGACCTTTGCACCTATAGCAAAGATGAGCACCATTTGACTTGTTCTAGCCATTGCAGCACAGTTTGGTTGGAAGGTCCATCAAATGGACGTGAAAAGCGCCTTCCTCAATGGAGATTTGGAGGAAGAGGTCTACACGGCGCAACCTCTTGGTTTCAAGGTTGCAGGCAAAGATCACCTGGTATGTCAATTGCTGAAGGCTCTTTATGGCCTAAAGCAGGCTACTCGGGCATGGCACTTGAAGATTGACAAATATTTGGTTGCACAGGGGTTTCAGAGGAGTCCCTTAGATGCCAATTTATATGTCAAGAGCACTGGTAGTGATATCATCATTACTGGCAGTGGGTTACATTTTCTTGAGCAAATCAAGTTGAATTTGTGTTAGGCATTTGATATGATAGATTTGGGTCTTCTGCACTATTGTCTTGGTGTAGAAGTTTGGCAGACGGGTGATAGTAATTTCATTCCTCAGTCTAAATATGCCAGAAGTTTGCTAGAGAATTTTAGGATGACAAATTGCAAGATCTCATCTACTCCCATGGAGAAAGTGCTAAAATTTTCAGCCAAATTAGACTCACCAATGGTTGATGAGTCAGCTTTCAGGCAACTAGTTGGCAGCCTCATTTATCTTAGAGCCACTAGACTTTATCTAAGTTATGCTATGAGTTACATCTCTTGTTTCATGACTGCCCCTAAGGCTGAACATTGGGTTGCAGCAAAGCGAGTATTGAGATATGTGAAAGGGACTTTTGACTTTGGCATTTTGTATAGCAGAAGCAAAGATTCAAGGCTGGTTGGTTTTATAGATTCAGATTGGGTAGGTTTTGTTGATGATAGGAAGTCTACTTCTGGATATGTTTTCAGTCTTGGTACAGGTGCAGTCATATGGACCAGTAGGAAGTAGCAAGCAATAGCTTTTTACTTGACAGAAGTAGAGTATTGTGGAACAGTTAAGGCAGCATGTGAGGTAGTATGGCTTCAAAGGATGCTTTCTGACATGAAAATGTCTCTAGTAGGGTCTTCACCCTTGATTGAACAAAAATTGTTCTTGTTTTGTTGCAGTCTGAACTTCGAGATTTTGAGTGTGTGTGTGAGAGCAAGAGGGAGTCTCTCTGCGTCATTATTTCTCTTGTTTCCAATCTGGTTGATTGATCCCAATTGATGATCTCACAAATGAATAGTTTTCCCTTTAATATCTTCAATGGTGGGGGAAAAGCCACCTCTTTTCATTACATCCTTACCTTGGTAAGGGACACATCCCCTCATAATCCAAGTGCTGCCCCCCCTTAAATCTTTTTAATTATTAATTGCATGCTTTTTTTTAAAAAAAAATTATTTTTATTTTTGGAATCGCTGCCATTAGTTTTCTTTGCATATTATGGAATCGCTGACTAATCTTAATTGCTGTTAGTAATGATCGCTTCCTTAAAGTCTTTATTATATTATTGCTACCTTATTATGTTACTAGGGAATCATTGCATTTAATATTTCCCTTAGTTACTTTGGTCAGTGATTGTCTTATGTTCTTGTGCAGGTTGAGATCAGGGGGCATGACAATATTATTTGATGTATATTTATATTGATGAAATGATATGATCCACACATATGATAATGGAAATAACACAATGTAGAAGATAGATCTCACACAATACAAGCAATGCTTGTGGGCCAAGATGCTTTAGTATCCAATATATGCAAAAATAGAATAAACACTTGAGGTATGGTAACACCATATAATACAACTTATGGAAGAAGCCACTTCTTGCTATATCTTAAAGGGATCTCAAATACAATATCATACTCAATGTATATCCTTACAATGATAATCACCTCCTCTATATAGACCTCCTAATAACATAATGGACGTTAATCCCAATGAAGGCCTATTTATCATCTAATGTAGTTAATTACACAAGCTGTCTATATAACCCAATATAACTAACTTAAGGGATATGTGCCACATGTTGGCATCTCCATTCACTTAGATACAGTATATTATCATATCCTAGGTACATAACATGAAACTATATATGTGGGGATATAGTAACCCCCAACCACCTCCAAGTTTGCTTGGTAGTGTTGGGAAGGGAATGCCATACTCTCCCACATGCCCAACTATAAGCCTTGTTATGGTTAATGTGTTGGAATGAGGGTTAAACTGGCTGTAGGATATATATTTAGTTTATTTACATATATTATTAATTTTTGCATGATGGCTGGAAAAGCTTAAGGTGCAACTTGATTATATAAAGCCTGTGATATTGTTCATGTCCAAATTCTATAATGAATAGCTTTTAGCCAGGGCTTTGGAATAAGTATGAGTTTTCTTGGCCAGAACAAGTAGAATAATTGTAAATATGATATTGCTCCTTTTTGTGTTAACTAGCAGCACCTTTCAAGTAGATTGTCAGCTATTAAATTTATGTCGGTGGGTTATGGTTACTGGCCTTAGCCTAGCATTCGGGCTTATGGGAGTATGATATGATCCTCTATTTAACTGAGCTTATCCAGTACCCAAGGGTTGGGAAATGTTAAGTTTATTTAACTACGGTCCATACATGCAACTATTGTTGGGATACAGTTAGCATACCCCTGTTATACATACTTTTTGTTCTTTACAATTGTAGCCATTCATAATCGGTTATACTATACTGTGTGTATAAACTTTCTTAAGCATGTTATAATTGTATTCACCTGAGGGAGAGCAAATGATTGAGGAAGCAAAGAAAAATAGAGTTAGTTCTCAGCGAATGCTGTTTTACTCTAAACTATTATGCAAACCCAGTTGAAGCCATTGCATGAGAAAAAATCAGTTTTCTTAAAAATACTTAATGGACTGTGTGGATCTGTATACTGTATGGAATGATTATATTACGTATGAAGTAGACTCTGAACACTAACTTGAAACATGCTATCCTAGTTTCAATAATGAAGGACACGTTGAATAATTTGTACAGTCTGTGAGTCTATTTTGGGACCTGTAATAGAGTTTTCTATTACAGTCCCAAAATAGACTCACATACTGTACAAATTATTTAACGTGTCATTCATTATTTACCATATTTCAATCAGTGATGGTAAGTATTATTAATTTATTATAGATAATTATAGCAGGGGGCTGAGTATAAATTAATGACAGTTTCGAATAAAAGTTCAATGCCAATCTTGTTAGTTTTATAGGAGTCAAACATATGACTGATCGTTGATGGACTAGAAATATTTAGATCAATATCCACTTCTTAGGAGAGATGAGTCTATTTTGGGACTGTAATAGAGTTTTCTATTACAGTCCCAAAATAGACTCACAGACTGTACAAATTATTCAACGTGTCTTTCATTATTTACCATATTTCAATCAGTGATGGTAAGTATTATTAATTTATTATAGATAATTATAGCAGTGGGCTGAGTATAAATTAATGACAGTTTCGAATAAAAGTTCAATGCCAATCTTGTTAGTTTTATAGGAGTCAAACATATGACTGATCATTGATGGACTAGAAATATTTAGATCAATATCCACTTCTTAGGAGAGACTTTTGAATAAATCTGATTGGTCACACTTAAAATTTGATGTCTTAAACTCAGTCTTTGGGATATGACAGATACACATTTACTGCATGCGAATTGGTTGAAGCCAGTGAAGGTGAGTATGGCTTATGAGAGCCCACTCATTCTTTATGTGTGCTCTGACAACCCATATGCATGTATTTGGCATAATCCTGGGTGAGACATACATAGGATAAGGGTGCGGATGGCAGCTGTTTAGAAAAGCTCCTGGGAATGCAATTAATCTTGAAAACCATTTATATTTAATTATGGTTGATGTCAGACATGGTAAATATTTAGGACTATTGACATGAGTCCAAGAAATTGTAAAGCCTTATTATATGGATATGAAATTGAAATAAGTTGAGCCTATTGTCAAATGGAGAACTACATTCCTCTGATTCCCTGGGGAGGGGATATGTAGATGGTCCATAGTGGATGCACTTGAGGAATTAGGTCGAGTCTAGGCATTGTTCTTTTCTAAATCATGTTCTTTTGCTGCATAGAGCTTCTTGTCACTGTTGGAGTGGTTCCTTATTAGTTTAGAAACAGTCAATTTACTCAAGCAGCAGCTGCTTGACATTTGTATTGCTTTAAAACCATAACAGCAGCAGATTGATGATCAAATCAGCCCTTCTACCAACTCATAGATAGTTGGATTTGCTTTACTAATGAAGGTGATGTAACAAACCTGGGAAATTGGTGTAACAGTCCTTTACTTGCTTAGCAGCTCTAAAAGCATGCGTATCAGACCAAGATATAGGTGACCTTAACTTGTAGGGTGATCTATAGAAGTAGTTTCAATATCCTTTCAGTCATTATAAAATGCAACAGTGATGTTGACCCTGCAGAATACATATTTGAACGGATTTCACATGCACCTTGGATTTGAGGTATATTGCATGTATTATGAATTTGTTTGAATTTACATTGAGTATCTTGCTTTGTACAAGATCAGTAGGTTGGCCGACTCCTTGCCACTGCAGGTTTGTTGGTCATGATGAAGAATGGAAATTATAACGTATATTGTGACGTCATAAAAAATCTGGTTTAGTTATTGTTTTTTAGAATTTCAGTTGAAGGCACTGAAGTCCACTGTTGATGTACTTCCTTGGATTAAGTGAAAACAGGATGGCAGAATTTTCAAATATCTCTGCTGATTAATTATACTTCTTAAATATTTATAAAAGAAATGGTGCAATGGCTGAACTGTTTTCTGTCCTTTATTGACTGCCTTTTACATGTGTTTGTTCTGTCATTGGGAACGCTTTTGAGTACAAACTAGGAACGAAACATGTGGAATAATAGTTATTTAAAATCACGCATATAATGAGATGTTACAAATCTGCTTATATAAAAGACTTATGTGATGAGTACAGCATAATCCTAGCCAATAGCATTGTCCTAGGTAATGATGTAATAAATACCTATCACATGGATCCTTTAGAACATTATGAGGATTTTTCTAATAGAGGGACACAAATTAAATAAAAAAGAAATACAGTTCACTTTTATGAGCAACTCCTCTCCCAGCCCTAGGGGTGGGTGGGTTGTGACGAATGAACTAGTACCATTTTGAAAGCAATTGAAATTTTAAATGGCAAAGAAGAGTCCACAACAACTTGAAATTAAAATGTGATATCTTAATTGCATGGGTTTAAGAGGACACTTTTTAATTTTAGAGAGAAATGTGTGCTTTTTACCTAAATCTCCCGTGATATCTTTTTGTCTGGCATTTCAAAGTGGACACTTTTTAATCACTTTCTTTATTTGCTAGGTACTTGATGCAACAAGCGATGAACCTTGGGGTCCGCATGGGACAGTTATGGCCGAGATTGCTCAGGCTACAAGAAATTTGTAAGATAATCTTTTCAGGGTTTTGCATCAGAACTCTCACACAGAATTACATTTCTTCTTGGCAATCTTCCAAAAAATAATTTGATAAAGCAATTTCTATTTGATGCAGCAATGAAAGCCAGTTGGTTATGGGTGTTCTCTGGAAAAGGATAAGTGAAACCAGCAGAAACTGGCGTCATGTTTACAAGGTAGACTGCTCTGCTCCTCCTCTGGCAGTTAGTAATTTCAAGCTGCATTCGCTTGCCCCATGCTCAGAAGTCAATCTGAGCAGTATTTGATTTGCCTGAGCTGACATTATAATTGTTTTTACATTTTTCTTCAATGGAAGTGTTTCTGTTTTCATGCTTTTGTCAAAACTACAAAATTTATTTTGTTCTCATCTTATGGCACTTTCTGAGTTTTATAATGTTTTATTAAGAAATTCATCTTTTGTCATTTCAAGGAATTGACTGTTCTGGAATATCTGGTTGCAAATGGATCTGAACGTGTTGTTGATGAACTTTTGGAACACACCTTCCAAATTTCGGTATAAGACCTTCCAAGACAATACTTTTTTGTTGGCTAGGAGACTTACAGCAGCCAACTAAAATTAATTAGCTTGTAGATTTGATTCTCGCACTGTTTTCTGCTACATGTTGAATTTCTTTAGGCTGGTCTAGCAAAATACTTAAGGTTACTGTTTTAGTTATGAGATTGATAGTGTGGATTTTCATTGATTAGACACTTTCAGATTTCGAGTTTGTTGAACCAAATGGAAAGGATCAGGGAATCAATGTGAGAAAAAAGGCTCAGAGTATTCTATCTCTTATCAACGACAAAGATAAAATACGAGAAGTGAGACAAAAGGCAGCAGCAAATAGAGACAAGTAAGTGGCTAAGTTGTCATTGGCTTCTTCCAAAAATAACTGCAGAAAAACAATTATTGCTTGATGAGCTTATTCTTATTTCCATACTCATGTAACACAACATAAATATTTTATTTCGTTAGATATGGCGGCCTTTCTTCATCTGGAGGATACAAGCCTAGTTCATACTCAGGGTTTGGTGGTGGATATGATGGTGATCGTTATGATGATGATCATTATGGAAGTCGGAATGGTGGCAAATCTAATGATAGTCCCAGGCAAAGAAAAGATGATTATCCTAACAAGTACAAAGACCAAGACCTTAATGGCCGAGATGATGGTGCTCTCCACAGCAAAAGTACAGATAAATATGAAGATGATGACTTTGCAAGAATCAGGGACCATGAAGATGATAGATTTGGCCCTAAAAAGAAGTATGATGATAAGAATAACTCTTTTTCAAGGTGCATTTCCTATGAATCACTTTCTTTTGCTTACTTGGCTTGTTTCTCAAATTTACAAAAATATTTACACGAATCAAATTGGTGACTTATTGATTTCCTTTTTTAAGGCTAAGGTTTGTGCAAGCAAATTCGTATTATGGTTAAAAATGAAATATATGTCTGCTTTGCAATATTATTGTAAATGTTTCAATCTGGTTCAACCATTTGAAATGATTACAAGTTTGATGTTTTCTGATTTGAAATTTGAACTAGATTGGCATTACATGTTTAGATTAATATCCTCTAAAATAGTATTAAAATGTTGTTTTAATTACATTGATATTGCATTTTATTGTGAGAACATGGAAATCCACTTGAAAATAAGTTTTTAGGCCAACCAAAATGCCAGGTAGGGAGGATGCAAACTTGTATTCACAACTGGTGATTAAGGAGACTGACATGTGAGGTTTATAATACTGTGCTAATATGCACTGACACATATTTATGCATGTTTGAGTTTAACTATAGATGTCACTACAATTTTTACAAGTTATTGAGACCAAAGTAAGTTTCATCATTTGCTCTTTGCTCAGAGGAAGTTGCTTGTTTACTGTAATTCGGGAAACTTCTGTTTAAAGGTTGTATGGTAGAATTCTTTTGCCTGGTCAGCAAGGTGCCATTGCAGCTCACCAGGTATGGAGAGGTTTACTTCTATAAAGTAACGTGTTATTGAACATGAACTAATTATCCTCAATCAAAGGTGGTTGAAAATTTGGAACTCTCTACAAATATTACAAGCCATTGAGACCAGAGAAAGTTTTATCATTTTCTCTTTGATTGGAGGAAGTTGCCCTTGAAGTTCCTTGAACTTTGCTCAAGATTTTAGAGAATATCTTTGAATTGTGTGAAGATAATTTCAGATGGATGGACATATGGGAGGAACTGTACACTCATCAATTTCCTTGTTGCATCAGAGCTTGGCAGCGTGTTTTTGAGATTAGTGGATGCATCATATAGAGTGAAATCAACAAAAGCACTATTCACTATATTTGATGAGGTAGATGGGGCCCCATCATGTCCAATTCATTATAGACAATGCTGCTACCTATGTTGTTGCTGGGAAATTGTCGAAGGATAAGCATCTTACTTTGTTTTTGGAGTCCATGCACAACACATTGTCTTGATTTAATCCTAGAAGACATTGGGAAAATTGAATGGATTAAATCTGTATTGCAAAGGGCTGGAAACATCACAAAATTTATCTACAATCATAAGAGGGTATTACATATAATGCGCACCTTCACAAATGGGAAAGAACTTCAGCTAGGGGTCACATGATTTACCACACTTCCTAGCTTTGCAAACTCTTTGTGGCCAAAAGATTAATTTGAAACAAATGTTTGTTTCAAATGAATGGTCACAATTTGGCTTTGGACTATTGAAGAGCATAATGATATCATGTCTACTGATGAAGACAATGCTGAATTGGAGAGATCAGCAAAGGTGTATGCATTGGAGGAAAATGAAGACATTTTTGAGGAAACAATTAGTCGTCACACTGATATCAACTTACCTTCTAGTTTGAGGGCTTGAAAAATTTAAATTGGGAGGGGGAAGAGAGGATGTTGGTTGATTTGGCTGTTTTCTTGACATATGTAAATAGTTATCATGTTATACAATTATTTATAATTTTGTTGTAATAAAATTTATTGTTTGAAATTTCAAATTTTGAGCATTTGAGGGTCATATGACATGTACTCTTTCAATTATTACAAATTGATGATCAAAATATACTTTTGTATTCTCTAAGTGCATTCGTTTCTTTTTTTTTCGCTAAGTTCCTGTCAAGTCCCAAGTCTATGTCAAAATCTTGGGTTGTAGAGTCTTTATTTTCAAACTATGTTATGCGTGATGCAATATTTGTTGTTTGGGCATCTCTCACGATAAAGCTCATTTCATGTCATGCCAATGAATATGGGTAACTTGAGGGTTTCAATGGACCCTTGGGACCACAAATGGGGGGCCCATCCTCAACAACCTACAATCCAAGCTTGTGAGTGCAGTGGTCCAATAGGGGCATGTAGTCCATGAGCCCAGTGAGGACTTGAACCCTTGTGGGTGTGATAATAGTGCCACCCATAACCAGTGCATCGTGCCCTCATTGGCAGGAATAAATGGATTGTTGTGGTACTAATTTTTTGTAGAATTCAGATTCTTTTGATTTGTTTATGTTATTTTTGGGTTTTTTTGATTTATCTGTAGTTTAAAAATTCAAATATTAATTTTATGTATTATTTTAATAGCCTCCCCCTCTGCTGTCTCCCAGCCATCCCCAAAATCCAAACAAAATTGCTGTTCCTGAAACTTGGAGAAATACTGGTTTCTCCAGGCAAGAAAGAAGGGTGAGAATCAACTAATCAAATCTAATTTTCAAAAATGAGTACTTCGAACATGTTCCTCTGTAGTTTTTCTTATCATAATTACATTGATGATTGAAGTACATGAAGTGGCAGCAAGTTTTTTGTTATTTTGATTTATGGTGTTTAGAGTTATGTTTTAAAGTTATTATGTTTGAGATTTTTATGGATTCAGATTAAAAAATTATACCCTTTTAGATTATTGCATCCAGACTGTCTTTAATGTGTTAATAATAATATTGTTTCTTCTGGTTGCTTGCAAAATGTGATCAAAATTCATATATTTCATTGAACGTTTTCCTTTGCCAAGCCATTTGAAAAGAAGCTTATTTTGCTTCAGTTACTATTTTCAGATGCTTTAGAAGGTTTGTAATTTTTCTTTATGAGTGATGAGAATATATCTGATGCTTATTCACAGGATGAAAAAGTCCTTTTTTAAAAAGATGTGACAAATATAGACTTTTCTCTTTGCCTGTTTAAGTGGTTCGTGTTTTAGAAATGCAATAAAAATGGTGTTAATGTTGATAAGAAAATAAAGCTTTTTTAGAATTGATTTGAATTTTCAAAATGATTACATTCAATTCAAACTCTTTTTATATATTATTGCATGTCTCTAAATACAATTATTCTTGGACAGTGCCCAAGGCACTCGAAAAGGTGGTGCAGTGAAAGCATCAAATTCAGGTCAAAGCCAACCTTCCACAAAAGTCACACAGATTGGTGAAATTGATTCAGCTAAGGCAAATGATGACTTTGATGACTTTGATCCTCGTGGTTCTTCTAAAACTGGTCAGAAACATACTTTTCAAAAGCTTACAGCTATTTATATGAAACAAAATTAATGTACTTGTTCACATAAAATATCAAAATTTTATTATATTTGTTTCTTTTATATTCAATTCCGTGCTAGCTATTGTATTTGTATTTGCTGTACCCTTACCTCAGTTGGATGGTGTTATTCCATCCATTGGAGTGTTAAAACATGTGCTTTCCTTTTATTCTTGAGGATTTGTCTCCTGATTTCTGAAAAGTACATGCTTGCTAAAATATGTATTCCTTGGTCCCAATGGTTGTACCAAAGAAAGGTTTCCATAATTTTTGTCTGTCTTGATGAACCATTCAATTTATGTCTATTATCTATTGTAATTATTATTACATATGGTATTTGCTATTTATTATTTTATTTAGGATTTCTTTATATTGTAGCAATGTTTAATGTTCTATTTTTAAAATAATGTAATTGGATGGTGAACCCACACCTGCAGTTGCATCAAAGCACTAAGCACATAGACCCAAAATTTCTCTCGAGGAAGTGTGGGAGTTATTAGTTTATAAGTAGATACTAGTTTTCTATTGTAAAATCTACATTTTTATCTGTCAAACCTAGTGCTGAGTTTTATCATATTTATTTTGCATTACAAACTTCAAATAATTCTCTATCGATGCAATTCCAAGATGATCACAAATCAAGTGACGAAGATTGGAGCCTCAATTTGATACTTAAATCTTTTCTTAAGAAAGAGAGTAGGCTTGCATGGCAAAGAATAATAGCTTGGACCATGGACAATGAAAATATCAAAGTTTGCTTTTTTCAAGTTTATTTGATATGTTACCATTAAGGACTTGTGACTGATGTTCCGTCTACAGATCCTACTTGATATATTTTTGCTTACATTTTTATGAACTCATTGGGATCTTCGGGCCCTCCCATTGGTCCTTCTTCTTGGGTCTGGTACTGTCAATGAGCTGATTTCTTGTCTTCCTCACAAATATATATTGACATGCTGGCAAAATTAGTCAAATACAAAGAAATCTGAAAAATAAATGACCTTCAAATGTAAGTATTGTCGTGTGTACTTCTCATATCTTACAAATGGTGATGATTAACCATAACTGAAACAAATAACAATATGATTTATTGAACAATCTATAATTTGGATTCTGATGGTTATCATGTACTTGCATTTAGTTACATGCAATAATATGTGTTAATGAAATCACTGATGACTAGTAACCTTTACCCATAGAATATTCAGTGGTTCCAGCAATCGACCTTTTTAATAGCTATTTGTTCCACAAATGGATCAGTCAACATTAGTCACAAGGGCTGATATATCACTAAGTCACTTCTTGACAACTTTCTAACAGGCCTAGACTCAAGATTAGACCTAGATACTGATGTAAACAATAAATAGAGAGTTGGAGGAATGAATGGAATACAAAAATTAGTTTAGAAGTCTCCTACATGATCCAGACACCTAGAGTACTTCAACATTTTTAACGATGTCTACCTGCAAGGAGTTTAGCTTTGGTTGAACTCGTCATAGAGGAAAACAACTACAGCTGATGTTCTTGATCATGGCTGAACTGGTCACATACAGGTCAAAATTGCAAGGTCTGTGTTCCAAATGAGGTGTTCAGGTGTTTCTTCTTTGGCTTTTCAGGAACTGAAGTGTTTGAACTTCTTGTCAGACACTCTTGTAACTCATGAGTCTCTGTGACTCCCTTGTAGACGTTTTTTAGGGGTGCCTTTTAGTTGATTGTTTGTATTTGTGTTAATTTGCAACAGTCAATTGGTATTTGATGTGTTAAAGTGCAATTGGGAGCTAAGTAGCTGAATCGCTGGGTTCCTGCTATCATACCCGATTCCGAAACGATTCAGAATCAGAATTGGGTTTGAATCGCTGTGGGTACCATCTAGAATCGGAATTTGTGCCCTCGAAACGATTTCGTCAAAAGCCCATCGATTCCAGACGTTTTAGAGCATGACATGGAGTTTCTGGACCGATTCCAAACCGATTCTGCATGATTTACCTTGCAAAATAAAATAAATCTTAAAATCCGCCGCTGCCCTGTTTCATTTCGCTGAGCTGAATCGTTTCTGCTTGGGCGTGGAGCGTTGTTGTTGAGTGCACGTTCACGGGCAACTTTATCTACATTTGATTTTTTTAGGTTATATGTTATTAATATGATAGATTATAATAATATCATAATAATCGACTAATAGTATTAGATTATTAATAATATATATTTTAGTTAGATTGTATTAGAGATTTATAATTAATAATAATATATATTATTAATAATATAGATTATAGAATAATAGACTTATAGTATTAGAGTCTTAGGCTATAATAATATATAATATTATTAATAAACTAATAGTATATAGATTATAATTTGTATAAATAATAATATTATAGATTCTAATAATAATAGCTATTATTTATTATTATATTGTAGTTTTATCATAATAATAATAATATATTATAGATTGTATAATAAAATAATAATAATATATATTATTAATATTAAAAATATAGATTATAGAATATTCAATATATGTTAAATTTTAAATGTATATATATATATTTGAATATTTTATTATATTTTGTACGGACGTACCCGATTCCGTACCCAACCCCCCAAAAAATTTGTTGTATCGACGTATCATATCCACGTACTCGTACCTGTGCCCATACCCGATTCGGCAACTTAGATTGGGAGGTATAGAGTATTGCCAATGTTGTATGAGTGTTTGGGCATCAAGAACATTATGTAAGATGCCCCTGAAGGCCTTTTGAAGGCAGTAAACCTGTGAATCCAACAAAAAGATAGTGTGACAAGTGGAGGGAAAACCCCACTCTTTTGGCATTTTCACGACATTGGATTTTTGTGGGCTGTTTCTTTTGTTGTTGCTTGTCATGATATGTTTGCTCTCTAGTTACATGGTTACCTTCCTTCACTGATTTGCACACTAAACAATTCGTAAATTAAGGCTTAAGGACAGTTTTTGGACACATTTCTACTTAAAAGGGCAAGTATGATAGTCAAGACTAGATTTGAATAGTTAAGATCCATGTTAGTGAAGCATGGTGTGGAATATCCACCCTGTTTACAGATATCTCCAATACTTGTATGTTCCATGAGGACATGTCCCTGGGATTTGAGTGACATCTCAAATGTCTTGGATGTGGAAGGGAGTAGTGGACTTAGACATGATGTCTCTTGTTTGTCCCTCTTTTTTTGAAAGATTTTGGGAACGTTGGAATCTTGGGGACATCCCCCTCTTTTTGGTCTTTTTGGGGGTTTTCTGACACCCCTAAACATCCCAATGTACCTTGTCCATCTCCACTTTAGGGTGCCTCCCACATCAAATGCATAAAAAGCAGCAATTTGTTTTAAAAAACATGACCTAAGGATTGTGTTTGGGCATATTTCTACTTAAAGTGGAAAGTACAACAGTCAAAAGTTCAATGTTCCATGGGGACGCGCCCCCCTGCAAAAGTAGGCGTTTTCGAGAGGGGGATGTCCTTGAGGCGCGGGGATGCTTGGGAACGCCCCTCCACTGCCCCCAAGTCTCCTCTGTTGTATCCGAGACGTTTCCTCACCAAGGAGACGCTTCTTCCTCAGGGAACACCTAAAGGGGACTTTGGGACGTCCCTGAGACTCCCAAATGTACCTTGATACTCTAGGGGATGCACAAAAGACTCCTGTAGTGGAAAGCGCAAGCTTAGAAGAGAGCAAGCCAAAAGGAGCTTCTTCATTCTTGCGAGAGGAAGAGAGCAGCAAGATTAAAGGTAGGCATTTGCCATTCTTTCAAAACATTTTGATTTTTTTGTTCATTGATCATTCAAGAATCAAATTTCAAATTGTTCATTGCACAATGCAGCTGTTAGAACTTAGAAATCATGTTTTTTTTATTTAAATTTATGAATGATTGTCATTGAAAGGCAAAAACTCAACATTGGAACTTAAAAGTTTAAATTTAAAAGTTAAAACCCTGCTGTTAGAAACTTAGAAAACTTGAAATCATGATTTTCATTGCTGTTTTTAATTTGAATGTTCAAATTCATTGTTCAAAACTTCAATGTCTGCTTCAAACTCATTGCAATTTTTTTAATTTCACAAATTTGAAATTAATAAACTATGACAGCAGCATATAGGTTTTCTGATTTGGTTTTTTAATATTGTTTTTTGCAGCATCATTATCATAATGAGTTCTTATAGTAGAAGTGAGGATGAGGGTCAAGAGGTTGAAGTAAAAATTCAAAGTGAAAATGAATCATTTGATGATCTTGGCATAGAAGGAGTGGGGGGTGACCGTGAGTTTAATACTCAAACTGAAACAAGTTCTATTGGGAGGAAAAATTATGGCTGCCCTTCTCAAATCCTCGAAAAATGGGCCAAGGGCCCCTTTGATCCAAAATCACCTTTAAAACAATTTGCATCTAAGGTACCAGCAAAACTTGGGACAGCTAGGGGCACTAGAAAGTGGAAGTGCCACATGTGTAATCTTGAATGGTTGGCAGCATTACTAGAACTAATGCTCACTTCCTTCTTGTTCAAGGCAAAGGTGTAGATGTATGCAAAAAGGTGGAAGGGAATTTGAAATACAAGTTTGAAATATTAAAATTATGGGGTTGTAATGAAGATGAAGCACCCGTATTTGCTACTTTGCCACAAAGGAGTAGGGGTAATTAGATTTCTATAGTTTCTACTTCTAATTTGCAAAGTCTAAGGCCATCAAACCCATCCAGTTCAAGTGCAACAAAGCCTAAGGGGAAACGTAAGATGGCTAGTCCATCTTCACAACCATTGGCAGATTTACTCAATGTGCAAGCAAAGGATGAGGCAAATGATGTGATTGGAAAATTCTTCTTTGCCAATGGCATTCCATTCCATGTGGCTTGCTCTCCTTATTATAAGGAAGTCGTGTCAAAGATAATAAGGGTAGGATCATCATATGTGCCACCAGAGGAGACTAAATTGAGGACAACAATCTTGGATCAGAACTATTCTAGGATTAATATTTTGATGGAGAAAATGAAGAGAACTTGGGTCACAAGTGGATGCAACATAGTCATGGATGGGTGGACGAACATTAGGCATTGTCCACTCATCAATATCATGGTTACATCTACAGCGGGTCCTTATTTCCTTAGGGCTATTGATTGTTCAAGGCATAGCAAGGATGCTCATTATCAATTCCAGATCGTCAAGGATGCTATTGAGGAGGTTGGGCCACAAAATGCGGTGCAGGTGGTGACAAATGAGGCCCATGTGTGCAGAGTTGCAAGGAAGTTGATTGAGGCAGCCTATGGACATATTTGGTGGACTCCTTGTTTTGTGCATGCCATGAATAATGCACTTAAGGACATGGGTAAAATTAGCTAGATCAAAAACAATTGTTAGTGATGCTAGAGATGTGCAGATGTTTATTTGCAACCACCCACACTTCACTTGCACTCTTCAGGTCCTCCAAGAAGGAATTCTTGAAACCTGTAGAGACTCAGTATGCATCATACTTTATTCTCTTGGAGAGGATGCTTGAGTTGCAAGAGGCATTGCAAATAATGGTAATGATAGCAAAATGGAACCGGTGGCCTGAGTCGAAGACACAAAAGGGGTTGAGGGTGAAGGAGGTGGTGAAGAATGATGTCTTTTGGACTGATGCCAAATATATTGTCTCCATCATTATTCCAATCTTCATAGTTATTAGATATGGGGATTCTAATGCACCTTCCCTTGGAGAGGTGTATGAGTGCATTGATTTTATGCTTGATCAAATGAAGGCTGTTGTGCGAGAGGACCCCACATTGCAATTCCGCATTGAGCATATTCATCCGATCATTCAACGTAGATGGGAGAAGCTCAACACTCCCTTACACATGGCTGCCTATGCATTGAACACGAAGTGGTACGTGCAAAGGCTTGACAAAATTACACCTATAGAGGATGCTGAGGTGAAGGATGGGTTCATGAAGGCCATTGAGAAAATGTATGATCCTATGGAGGCCAGCTTGATTCGTATCGAGTGGAAAAAATTTGCCACTCTTTGGGGATATTCAAAGGCGACCAAGATAGATCTGGAACTATGTCACAGGAGGACCCCAAGTTGTGGTGGACTATGCATGCGCCTAGATCTTTGACTACTACTCTAGCCATTCGTTTGTTGTCCCAAGTTTCTAGTTCCTCTGGTGCTGAGAGGAATTGGTCTACTTATATCTTCATCCACTCTGTTAAGAGGAACATGCTTACTTCGAGGAGGGCAGAGAAGCTTGTGGTTCTACATAGTGCCTTGCGTCTCATTGACCGCAACACACTTACATACAAGGAGCATCTAGTAGCTAGATGGGATGTAGAGCCAGAAGAGCCAACACAGATTGATGATGATGTTACACAGACATGGCTGGTTGGTATTGGTATAGATGAGCTTGAGCATGTGGGGTCCAACAATTCCAGTGAGGAGGAGATTGACATGGAGCTTGGGGATGATTAGAGGCATCATGCCATTAGCCATTGACTTATGAGTCATGAGTCATTAGTATTACTATCTAGTATTTACTATTTTTTTTTTGAAGTTTTAAGTTTGAACATTGTTGAATTGTTGATTGTAATTATGAATCATGATTATGAAATTTTGAAACTTCTAGTTCTCATTCCCCATAGTTGGCAGACTCGCTGAGTTTTCGACGAGTCTTGAAAAACTCGTGAGTTTTTTTGCCCTATAAGTCTTTATGACTTTAACTCGCCAAGTCTTCCGGCTGAGTCTTTTCCGAAAACTTGTGAGTCTTTACAAAAGACTTGCTAGATACATAGAAAATGTGAAAAACGCAAAAAAAAATCGAAAATGTTGCTGAGTTTTCATTGAGTTTTTGTTGACTCGTCGATTTTGGGCTTGGCGAGTTTTTTACCGAGTTGAGTTTTCCAACTATGCTCGTTCCAATGTTTATATTTTGATTTTTAGTGTTCACTATTAAAATTTAAAAACTGCTACTAGTTCAATGCAATCATTGCAATGTGTTTAAAGTTTTAAACTTTACTTATTCCTTAGGCTTCTACAGCTATACATCTTTTTATAACTATTTTTTCAAGTACTATATGTATTTCAACACCACTCCCCCGCCGCTGTCCCCAAACTTAGGCCTCTTGTCCGCTCGTCCCGCCGTCTTCGTGTCAAGAAACTCCGTGGAACATTGGTCATAACTATATTGGAATAGTAAAGATCCATGTTGGTGAAGCATGGTGTGGAACATCCACCCTAGTTCCATTTAGACACATCATTAGGATTTGAGTGATGTCTTAAATGTCTTGGACGTTCAAGGGGCTTAGGGACTTGCAGGGGATGCCCCTTCCCCATCCCCCTTTTATTTGAAAGTATTGAGGGTGTCCCCTAACAAGAGGGGCCTCACCCTTTTTTTGGTCTTGACATCCCCACTTTAGGGTGCCCCTCACATCAAACACATAAAAACAGGAAAAAAGATTGAAAAATATTCTACAAGATAAAAAACTCTAATAGAGGGGGGCCCATCAAGGTCCCCAACACAATTTTTTTTTCAAAAATAAATACTCTTTGCTGTTTTACTCTCACCTAGAGGAGGAGGAGGAAAAGCGTGGAAAAGGAGCAGTTACTGAAATATCAATCCAATGATTATGATTTTTGAGCTTGTTGTTCAATGTACTGTGGTATGTATGATGCAACATGTCTAAGGTTATCAGTCTATTAGATGGATTACAAATCAGGGAATTGTTATGCTACTTTTGGAATTTCAGCTTTTTTGGTTTGTCTATGTTATTTTTATGTATTTTGTTCCATATGTATTTTAAAAAGTCAAATATTGATTTTATTTATTATTTTAATTGCCATCCCCCTGCTGTCCCAAAATCTGAAAAAAATTTGCTGTTTCCAAAACCCTTCCCCCCACCTCATATTCTCCCATTCTCAAAATTTGGAGAAACATTGGATATTCCCCCATTTCCTTTTCCTTAACTTTCCATAAGAAATTACAGTTTGGTGGATTTCTATTGATTTGAGCTTGTTGAATGGCAAGTACCTTCTGAAATTACAGTCTATCACATGGCAGGTATATAAAAGTTGCTTGTCTATTAATTTCTGTGCTAGCTAAGTCACAAACAATGGTAAATGCAGATTATTGTTTCTTTTAAGCCATATCCGATCATAATGATGTGTAGATAAGCATGCTTTGGACTTGACACTGGTTTTTTGTAGCACAATAAAGCACGTCTAACAAGGTTTGAGATAGAAATGATAAAACAATGTGTTCCTGACCACTGTATTACCCATCATCAGATCACATGTATTTCATATGTGAAAATTTGTTCATCGAGATAATCCAGAAGAAGTTTGAGTAATCATGCATGTATCTTTTGTATGCATTTCTTGGTCCCTATAATTTCAGTCTTCTTTCAGGTTATGACTGAAGGAGCATAATGTTGTTGTTGTTGTCAGTGGCTGCTACCCTTGTTTCAACTTTCACAGATGATCTTTTTGGACCACCTTCAGCAGCGACCCATTCTGATGTTATGAAAGCTGTACCGCCTCCTCCCCCAAGCACTGTGAGTCCCTCCATAGGTGCAGCTGTTAATGGTCCAAAGCCTGGGACAGATTTGTTTGCAGACACTAGTTTTAGTGCAACTTTTGTAGATCCTCCAGTGTCAGCCACAAACTCTCTAAATAAGGTTAGAAGAGTCATTGCTCCTACTCATTCCATGCATATTTATATACATATCTATATACAATGGAGTTTCATCTATAAGGTTTCCAGGGTTACACAGAGTTACCATTTCAACTAAACTGCTTGTGTAATTGATTTGATATCTAATATCGTTTTCTTAAGTGTTGGCAACTAACGGAATTTCTTTTGCCCAGTCTCCACTTGATGCCTTATTCCCATCCTCTGAAGACTTTTTTGCCCCTCAAACACCAAGTACAATATCTGTAACATCTTCGACTTTTGGGATTGATGAAGAATATGGCATGTTTGAAGCTGCGCCTTCTAAATCCAATACTGCAAAAAGTGTTTATGGCAAGGCAGATCCATTGGATGGGAATTTATTCAGTGCATTTGGAACTCCAGAAGCCTCAGAGCCTCCCAGTATGCTTCAGAGTCAAGGACAACCTTTTTTAAGTGGAGTTACCCAAGTACAACCAAGTGTAGCTCAACAATCAAACACAGCAGTTGCAGCTAAGTCCCAACAGCAGAAAGGAAAGTTTGAACCTAAATCATCAATTTGGGCAGACACATTAAGTCGTGGCCTAATTGACTTAAATATTTCTGCACGTACGTTTTCTTAGTAAACACCTTTGAATTCAAACTTATCAAATGAAGATTTTTCTTTTCTTCTCATAGGCAAAACTTATTGTTGCATTGATTCCAGCATTTCTTTTGTTATGCAGCAAGGAGCCATTCTTTGGCAGATATTGGCATTCATTTAGATTCTATTACCAGCTCAGAAAGAAGGGAAGAGGAGAAGAAGGCACCCACTTTTTCTATGGGAAAAGCCATGGGATCTGGTTCTGGCCTGGGTCGTGCAGGTGCGAGTACAATGGCTGCTCCTGCTTCCTCTATGATGGGCCCATATGGCATGGGTGCATATGGCACCAATATAGGTATTGGTGCATATGGAACCAGTGTGGGTAAGGTAGTGGGTGGTGGCACGGGTGTGATGATGGGACCTGGAATGGGATTGACTCCGGGGATAATCACACCTGAAATTGGAATGGGAAATTCCACGACCATTCCATCAAACTCTGGGACAGGATTTGCAACAAACTTCACAATGGGTACAGGCCAGGGAGGCCCTATGAGTCAACAGAGGCAATTTGGTGGATTCAGATGAAGTTCTCCGCTTATCTATTAGCTTTGAACTTAAAGAGAGAAATTAAATAATTGATTAGTTGATTTCAATGTGCATGCAGTTTTTTAGAAGGAATTATCTGGCATAATTAACTAGTAGTAATGTGTCCTATATGAAAAGGAGCATGCTCAGCCTCATGGATGGAAGTGAAAATGGCATCAAGTTCAAAATATTATGGGTAATTTGCTGAAAACGTTTTACACTTGAAAGCTCTTACAATTATGTACATCAATTATTTTTTGGGCATGACATGCATGCATCGTAAAGGTTCAGGTTCTTCCAAATATATTAGTCTTAATGTGGAAGGACTATAAGAATACTGTAAATTTTAAAAAGAAGTGAATTTTATTACTTGAAATATTGTAATCATTTTGGGGTCACTTGAAATTGGTGGCAATTGTATTTGATGAAAGTGCCTTAAATACTTAAAGTGTGCAACTCGATAATGTATTATTTTTTGTGCATTTGCCTTTGCATTCATGCATTATAAAGAGCTAAAGCTTTTTCTAAAACATATTGATCCCAATATTACTCTGATTTGGAAAAAGCAGAATATTATCTGATTAAGATATTTTATGCATTTTGGAGATTACTTGAAATTAGTCATTGGCTTTATGCGATTAGTGCTATATCTCACTCCTTCGAGATCTAGGCAATATTGTTAGCATTCCTCACATTTTGTGATTAATTTTTAGCCTTCGAAAATATATGAACGAGGACTCCTCCAAATTTGCCCTTTTGTTTGATTATTAGTGATCCATGATTATTAGTATAGGCTACAGCTATTGCTTAGCTAGCTCATCAACACGAATCTTAAACTTACACGAGTAGGAGAGAGAGTGATGCTTCCTGTTTTTTAAGTACTTAAATTTAAGAAAATATTTGCTGAAGACTTTGTGATGCTTACGTGTTGAATTTGTGGTAGGTTGACAACATGAATAAAAAACATGGAAGAATTGAAATGTGCAAGAATATAATAATCAACACAAGAAGTTATAGGGGAGAGGGGTCCATAGTGGAGCGGGGCCCAATAGTGGGGATAGAAGTAGTCCTCCGTGGTCCCCATAGTGGAGCACCTTAATATCAATTGCAAAACACTTTTTATCCATAAAATACACAAATTGACAAATCATGTGATGCCACATCATCAGTGCACCAATAAAACATGACTTAGTGCACCAATATCGGTCTCACTTTTTTTTTTGGGGCCCTTTTTGGATACCTCAACAAAAAGCATGTTGATGTGGCATCATATTTGATGATGTGACCCTAAAATGAAATATAGAAGCATGCAAGTTGCCAAATAAACTGCTATACAAAATTGGGAGTGACTTGAAATTTTCACATAAGATTTTGAGGAACGTGAAGTTAGGGTGCTCCACTAGGGGTTCCTCTCCCCTACTCTAAAGAAACCCAATGTGAAAAACCGCACTAAGAGTGGGTTTGTGCATGGTCATGTCATTACATTTAATTTTTAGAAGTCATTGCTTCAATAGAACTTCAATAAAAATTGTGGGACTCACAAAACCTCTAAAAAGCTCACGCTTGCCTTGCTTTACAACACATTCTACTACTTTACTAAAAGCACACATGATACAACTTGAAATTTTCGATTCTAATTCTAAGATGTTTAACATGCACTAAATGGTGTGTTTATAGAAGATATCAACAATTTGATGAAACAAAAATTCCAAATGACCAAGGAGCTTAAAAAAAAACATTTAAAGATAGTTTTCAAATATAGCAATATTAGCTCTTTTATGAGCAATAATATTATTTAGCTTCTTCTAAGCATTAATATTAGATAATAACTTAGATATTAATACTAAAAGCTAACAATGGTAGATTAAGAGTCACTAGTTAGAATTTTTTATACATTATATGTCATTTTTAGGGACTTATACTTGGATCTCCATATTGAGAACTCGATGATTTAACAAGTTAACTTATTTGCAATCAATCAAGATGACTTTGGATGGGTGTGGAATAACCAACATGGTTGTGTAAAGTATGTAAGTGGTTTGTCAATGTTTCAACATATTTGGTATGTGTATGGATTGTAACTAGTTAATCATGGTTCAAGGGTGTCTAGATAACTCTTTAGCTTTTTCTCTTCTACCAACCTTATCCTTGCATTACCTTGCAACTATATTAATGTTGAATTATATCATTTGAGCATGTGTGAGTGTTATAAGTTGTTTCAATATAACTATGGATTACTTAAACAAAATTCAATATATCTAAATGATCCAATCACAAAATTTCAATCAAGAGGCCTTTGGTTTTCAATATCTTAAGGACTCATCTCTAGGAAAAAAATTTACCTTCATTGAAATTCCAATTGTCTTCAATTTACAATTGGTCCTTCAACACCACTTTTAATTTTCTTGTCTTTCCTTGATATGCTCAACTTCTTTTATAAGACATCCTTGTCCAATCACAAAATTTCAATAAAATCCCGCCCCCCGCTCTCTCTCTCTCTCTTTCTCGTTTCCAAAACCTTGAGAAATCAAGGAATTTTTATTCTTGAACTCCTCATTGGAATTCCACTTGTTTTTACTTGGCAAGTAGCCTTTCTACTCCACTTCAACTTTCTTGTAGTTGTCCTTTCTATAGTGGTCTACAGTGGTAAGGTCTCCATCATATAACATAAAAAGTTTAAAGAGAGTGAAATTCTCGACAATTAAATTGTTATAAACTTTATGTACGCAAGAAAGCTCAATATAAAAGACTTAGTGGCCATGTGTTAAAAATATTAC
This sequence comes from Sequoia sempervirens, assembly GCA_007258455.2. Taxonomy (NCBI): domain Eukaryota; kingdom Viridiplantae; phylum Streptophyta; class Pinopsida; order Cupressales; family Cupressaceae; genus Sequoia; species Sequoia sempervirens. Next base: position 60,997 of record VDFB02341112.1, on the reverse strand, counting down.
AATTTTTTTGTTGGGAAAGGTGTTGTACACCTTGCACATAGGAATACTTGATATTTGTAAAATTGTGGTGCATATCAAAATGGGGTGCCACACTTTAGGAGTTCTCAATATTTTCGTGAGAGGTTGTTATATGTAAAATTACAAATGCATTTAATAGTGATCATGGTTTCTTAAGCACATGGTTTATTGGGCTCATTGAAGAACTGTGTTTAATTTATGGAGGTCATTGCAAAATGCGTTCATTATTGTAAAAAAGCATTTATTTCTTGGGTCAAATGTAGCAAGCCAATCATGGGTGCTAGGCTTGGAGAGTGTAAGCCATTATTCTCGTATAAAACTATTTATGGAAATATAACTACTCGAACTAAATTTATTTAATAAATTAACAATAATATGTTAATTTATCTATTATTAACTAACCTCTACTAATTAAAGTGATTATTGCATAATCACTTACATTATTTATATTAAATATTAATCTATGTTATGCACTATTTTTCCAACAAATATATTGGCATACACTAAGAAAACTTAAAAAAAAAAAAAAACCTAGCCTCCAAAGCACCAAACTCAATGTATTTTTAATGACAAAACAATTACAATACAATATTAGGTTTTGATCATGTATATGAAAACCAACACTCTTAATCAAGGAGCAAACCATGCAAGATATGACTTCTTCAATAGTAGTGAGAGACTATTGTTGCATTCCTCGTGAGATCAATCCAAAAACAAATAAAGTCTACAAGTTCCTCTTCAGCCTCTTTGGGATATCCTCAACAAGCAACTCAAGTCTCCAAGGGCTTACACCAAGCTTCACTCACAATGAACATGTATAAGTGATGTCTAGCCTCCATCTCAAGCCTCCTATTTGTAGAAAAGAGAATAACAAGCAAGATTCTTGTCACCATTATTTAATGCCCCAAGCACCCATAATCAATGCACCTAATTGCATCTCCATGGACAACCAAGTATGCCACTAGGCCCAAGTGACAACATGATCTCCAAGGCACCTCAATTTTATAATGCCAATACATTGTAGTAGTTTTTTAGTGTAATGTGATTGACAATATTTTGATTAGAGAGCAATCTCATTTTTTCCCCTTTCATTTCAATATGGTATCAAAGCAGGTTTCTTCTTGGACCTCTCTCTGATCTCCTTCCATTTGTTTGTTTTCATCCAAAGCGGTGTTTACAATGGTACTGCAGTGAGGACCACGTGGAACTACTATTGTTTTCTTTCATTCTTCCATTTGCTAACAGGTGAGCAATATAGACCATGTGCAAAACCCTTTTGACTCCATCATTCATCTGCATTTCTTCTTTGTCTCTCCATTGTGTTCATTCTTGCCGTTGTTTGACATTCCATTATGTCCATTGTTATCATCCCAAAAAAATTTAAAAATAAAAAAAATTTCCCCCAATTTATTGCACAAATTTGTTTATCATATTAAGAACAGGGAATGGTTGATTGCTTATTCGCGCCTGTGTTAGAGAAGATTTGGCAATAATATATATCATTGATTGAATACCTGATGAAGTGTTGGATCATGGATGTTGGGATTTCTCCATATTCTATATTGTATTTATCAAAGCGATGGAGGAAGTTAATATAGTTGCTCGGTGCACCCCTGTTCGTCATTAATTTTTCCGGCAACCTAAAATATGGCTACGCATCCACAGAAACGGTTAGCAGTACAAAATACAGAATGCCCGATCAATCGATGCACAGTTGGCTGTACAAAACTTTAGATATTATTCAAAACCGGGGAGGTGTAGATGATGTTGGTGCTACATCTGTTAGAGCCATAATGCACTAGCAGTATCGGACAATATGTAGAGGAAAAAAATCGTTATTAGAGAAGCTTGAAAATGATCTTGGCACTAAACTTCGTAACTATGTTTCCTTTTATGGTCTTAGAAATCATGGTAGAATTTCTGAAGGTGGTTCGTTAGCCACCAGCCAGATTTATCTGCGCAACAAACTAATGATAGTGGATGATCGTGCTATCTTGATTGGATCAGCTAATATAAATGATAGAAGTTTACGGGGATCTAGAGACTTTAAGATAGCCATTCTTGAGCAAGCAGGTAGATTTGCATTTAATCTTCGATTGTCACTCTGGTCAGAACATCTTGGTCTTCAAGGCCCAAAGATAAACAACATCAAGGACTCTATATTTGATGCAACATACACACTTTTGTGGAGAGAAATTGCAAAGACAAATACAACAGTTTATCAAGACGTGTTTGAGTGCATTCCAAATGATCTAATTCGTTCTAGGTCTGCTTTTAGACAAGCCATGGATGCAATGATAGAATACAAATTCTTATGTTAGCATTAATAGAATACAAATTCTTATGTTAGCATTAAGGGGGGGTGTTGGAAAAATAGTGCATAACATAGATTAATATTTAATATAAATAATATAAGTGATTATGCAATAATCACTTTAGTTAGTAGAGGTTAGTCAATAATAAACAAATTAACATATTATTGTTAATTTATTAAATAAATTTAGTTCGGGTAGTTATATTCCTGTAAATAGTTTTATATAGGAATAATGGCTTTATAATTTGCCAATACATTGTAATAGTTTTTCAGTGTAATGTGATTGACAGTATTTTGATTCGAGAGCAATCTCATTTTTTCCCCTTTCATTTCAATAGTATTTTCTCTTATGCAGTTCTATTTACTAGTTATTTTTGTTATGTGTTATTGTGTGAGAATTTTGCTTGAATTTATCTAGAATGAACAACTTGTGATATCTTTCTTGATATGATTAATGGTGTAAGTTGTTTCATATTTCCCTTCATTTGGTATGATAGCTTAGTTTCAAGTTTTCATACCAATAGGTTTTCTTCACCATACTTTATTTCCCTCTTTCCTCTCCCATAGTTAGGTTTCAATCTTTCCTCTTCATCACAATCATGGATCATGGATCATGAACTAAAATCTTGATGTAAAAACTCACATAGTTGTATCCAAATGCATTCTTGATTTTACTTATTTACTTTTTTCTTAAAATAATTTTTTCACTTGATTAAAGCTACACTTTATGCTCAACATGGAGCCTCTGTGCAAATTTGTTTTGATTATGTTTTACTTCATTCTTAAGTTGAGACTTGTCTAACCTCTTTTATCTTCATGGATTTTTTAGCTTTTTAAATTTTAGAATAGACTTTTTGCTTCCTTTGTGGCTATGCCATCACAATGAGAAATGAACTAGAAGGTAACCAAAACATGTTTTAGAAGGAAATAATAGAAAACATAGTAGCTTATGGTATGATTGCTCAATATATGCCAAGTTCTCATTCTACATCTTAAAATGCTTCTTATAATATCCTCACAAGTGTTGCACAAATGTTGTGTCGACTATTTTTGCTTGGCCCTTTGCTTGTGGATTGAAAGCAATTGACCTCTTCAACCTTGTGTCCATCCTCTTTCAAAACATGGTCTAAAAATTTGTCCAAGTACCTTGAATCTTGGTCAAATGATACATCTAGACAAACCAAAGTGAAATAAGCATTAGTGAAAAATAAATTTTCTATATTATTACCCTCATGAGTATTTTTGCATTGAATGACTATGTACATCTTTCTAAATCAATCTACAACAACAAAGTATCATTCTTACTCTTTGTCAAAGGCAATATACCTACTAAATTAATGAAAATGCTATACCATGGTCTAGAAAGAACTGACAATGTTTTTTTTTGCAAATCCTACTTTTTATTACTCAACTTGCTTGTGTTACACAAATTACCAAAACAAATGTCTTGCAAATGTGCCTAGGTCTTTGCCACAAGTATGTGGCCATCAAATTCCAAAGTATGAGATTACCTGATTAGTTTAAACACAAAGTTTTCCAACTTGTAGAGAAACCTACTTGGAGATAGCAATCTTGTTTAGGTTTCAAATTTATGACCTCTTCAAAATTTGCATCATGGCCATATCCTTCAACTTATACCTTGTAGATAAGTGGTTCAATTTATAATTACCAAAGTTAAAATCAAAGGTGGCATAAAAAATATACCAACTTGCTGGCGTTTCAATTCGCACCTCTAGAATGTGGATTAAGAAATGGATAGCTATGCACAATTAGACTGCTCTTCAAATTAGGAGGGGAAGCTCCCTCTTTGCTGATTATGCATAATAAGGAATACTAAACTAATTGCCAATCTTTTTATCTCAGCTGAGAGCACAAGGTTATAAAACTCTTTACATCATAGCTGAGGTTTTCTCTGGTTTCGTAACTTCAACTACAACTAACCCTATTCTAAAAACACTTCTAATATCTCAAGTAAATTCAGAGCAAGAGAGTTAGAAGTAAACTAGGAATGATTGATTTGACACAAAATCTTGAGTAAGCTCACATCTAGAATACACCCGAAGACTCATTGTACTTATGAGATGTAATCTAAAATAAAGATTAGTAAAGCAAAACATAAAACAAAGTGCTGAAATAGATTGAGACAGTATATCAAAGGAAAGTAGGCATGAGACTTCGTTCCTCAATTTATAATAGTAAACAAACTTCTGGGACAATAGATTGTAGCGAATGTAGGCATTCAATATGCGATCGACCAAATTACAGTTGACACAATTGAACAGACACTGAATAGAAAACTTGCAGGAAAAAGTAGGCTCAACAATTTTGTTATCACAAGCACGGTTAAAAAAATAAATGGGCAAGGCTACCCTTATTTATACACAAACAAGGAGTAGGGAACCCTAAAATCTCCTTGTGTTTACAACTAGTCTTGCCAACATGCAAGCTTTATTTCTAAAAATAAACAAAAGATAACTAATAGTTAACTAGAATGCTAACATTAGTTAACTGATCTAACTATAAGAAAAGCTCCAACTAGTGTAATATCTCCAAAGAAAAGATATGCCTAAAAAGAGAATGACCAGTTTAACTTGGAAAAGGCATCAAGTTAATTGATGTCTTCACTTGAGTTCTATTCCTTGAAATCTTTGCATGCTTCAACTAGCAGTTCACTAATTAGTAACTTTGGCGGCTCTGCAAATGGAGTGATAACCTCTATTTCTTCTGCAGCTTTATGCTTTTGACGCTTCTCTTGATTTTTCTTAATAGAAGAGTATTGTATGTTGAAAACCATGAAGTTTGACTATAAACATGCCTATGTTAGGAAAAGTTTTGCACAAGAGCTAAAAATAGATTGTTGATTTTTAAATTTTGTCAATAATGTCGTTCTGAAGAGACCCAGATCGTCAAATTTTGAAAAAGCTGATTTTTTAAAGAACATTCAAGATCCCCTAAAAAGTAGAAGTCACGAAGCAAAATTTTTGAAAAAAAGCTGAGGTCTGGGTTTTGTAGATAATGTCGTTCTGAAGAGACCCAGATCGTCAGATTTTGAAAAATCTGAGGATTTCTTGGACATGCGTGAAAAAGTAGTTTCTCTTGAAAATTATTAAATTTTCCAATCTTCAAGAGGAGCGAAGAACAAGTAGACCCAAATCAATGAAAGTTGAAAAACTTGAGCACCTATTTCTGAAAAATTGATGCCTTAGAAAAATAGACCCTGAAAAAGTGAGCTTTTGTGCTTCCCAATCTCGAATCCACGAAGAACGCTGAAAAATTTATTTGTTTGAGCCTTCAAATCTTGTTGAGAAGAAAATTTTATGTTTCTTCCTCTTGAAGCTAAACTGCAAATTGTGAATAATGAATGCACACCCTTATCTAACCTCATTTGCATCAAGATTGAAAAATTCCTTAATATAGCGTTAAAAATTGTGCATGCAAAGATGCGTTTTTTTTGAAAAAAGAAAGTGAAGTCAATTTTTTTCTAAGGAATGAAGCCTTGGGCACCCCAAGCTGGCTGGGGCGCTTTTCTTCACCAGTGTTAGAAACTTTTCCTTGATTTTCAACTTTTCCTTGCTTTTGATGAAACGCCTTCGTTTGATCTTCGATTCTGGACATCTGATAGATCTTGTGAATTGGCTGGTGAACTCGTTGAAGAGCATGATCAAATATGAGAAGAATCTCTTGGAGGCTACAAATCCTAAAAATTGGTTTTGAGGGCTTCAAATCCTAGGTGCCCCGACTGACTGGGGCACTTTTCTTTACTAGACATCCATTTATTGATGATTTTCAACTTTTCAAATTTGTCTTTCTTTGTTTCCCATGCTTTGTTCTCCGTTTGACCTTTACTTGTCAACGTCTAATGGATCCTTTGGTCTAGTTGAGATATTAATTGGAAAGCCTGAAGAATTCTGAAAAGAATGACTAGCTTTGCAAACCCTAGAAACTATTTTAGATTACCCAAAACCCTAGGTGCCCTTGGTTGACTGTGTGTCAGACTTAGAATTTTTTTATATTTTCATAATTTTCACTTTGTTCTTTTGATGCAACACCTCTATTTGATCCAAGATTCTGGCTATTTGAACAATCCAGTGAGCCTGCTGATGGATTCGTTGCAAAGCCTGACCAAATATGAGAAGAACCCCTAGAATTGCAATCCCTAACAACTGCTTTTGGTCCCTTGAAATCTTGGGCGCCCCTGGCTAACAGGGGCACTTTTCTTCCTCAAACTTAGTTTTTATTTTGAGTGTTTTTTAACTTTCTTCGCTTGGCATTCACCGCCTTTGCTGACTATGTGACCACCTTGTTGACTGTGAATGCTCTCATCATTTCATGTGCATGATAAACGGAAACTAAAAAGTTACTAAGGCATTGAAGCCTAGGCGCCTTCCTTGGCCAGGGGTGCCCAAGGTCTCCAGTGTTAGAATAATTTTTGCAATTTTCAACTTTTTGAATTCCCCTCCTCTATTCACCGTTTTTCGATTATCTTTCACCATAGATTGTTCGATGTAGTGTTTGAGACTTTGATTTTGACACTTGGCAGTTGGCCATCCTCTATTAATGACTTCAGAAGTCTTGATTTATCTTTTGAAAAAGTGAAATAGACCCACTAGAGAAAAATTGGCTTTTTGACAATTTTGACTGGACTAGCATAATCAGGATGAAAAATCAACCGATCAAAATTAATTTGAACTTTTTTTGCAAAGATTCTATTTTTAGCCATTTTCCTAAAAAAAGGGGGCTGACATGCAAATTTTAAAATTTTCCAAAATTTTGCGAGCATCTTTTTAACAACAAACCTAGAAAAACCCTATGGTTCGTTTATTTTTTAAAAAATTCTAAAAATAGAAATTTGCTATTTTTAGAAATTTTGATCTTTTTTGACTTTTGACGACCATTTTTTACAAGATTTTAACCATTTTACAAAATTCCTTAATGAAGCAAAAAAATTGATTTGGGGTACAACACAACTAACTTATTAACTTGTTAGAAACATCTTTATATTTGATGCCCTAATGAAATAGCATTTTTTATTTATTTTTATTAAGATAAAGCAAGAAGGGCCTGAACTCGATACAAAATAGTCATCAAGGCGAGCAATACAAACCTCACCAAAGTTGAGACTTTAAAAAAACCAAACAAAGACTAGCAATGCTTTTGATTGGAGCATAGAACTAGAAAGAAACGAGAAACAAAGGTCTCAACCCTATACAACAGACTTATCCAACAAGCCTCATGAATGATAAAATGATGGGGCAAAGGGGAGACCTTTATGCCTTTGATGAATGACAATCCAAGTGATACTATCATTCGAAAACCCTCCATCAGGGGTGTTGGCAACACAAGGGAAAACAACTGAGAGGGGGGGGTGAGTTGTCACCAAATTTCAAATTTATTAAACTTATTAATCCTTATTCTCAGATCTGATCAATATCAATGAAAGCATGAATCAAAAAAACATTAGAAACACACATAACACCAAGATTTGTTTACGTGAAAACCCTGTTAGGGGAAAAACCACGGTGAAGGTCAATCCACAAGATTATATCCTGTTAAAAGTATAAGAAGAATAAATGGGGAATGCACATGCATTCAGGCACACTACCTAGAGCTCACTGCTCAATTACAAAAGAAGACACACTGTCTTATAGAGAGATTTGGATTACAACCATCCGAATTTTGAACTAAGAAAATAGCATCTGCTAATGTCTGATTACAATTCCAGTTAAGCACATGAACACTTCTTCACTCTTCTTCACTCTTCTTCACACTCTGCTCTGCCTTCGAATGATTATGACATTATTCACACATCTCATACACAAGCACACCTTCTGGCACACTTCAATTCAAATAAACAATCACTCTTATATATCCACAACATGAAATTACATCGCTACAAGTCGGCCACAAAGAAATAATAAAATGAATACAAACTGTCGACCCAAAACAATAGATAATTTTCAATGCGAATCAACCAAGGTCGACCACAACATAGTGAAGACCCAAAACAACATCTCCAACAAAAAAACACTTCAATTAATTTCTCCTTGAAGATCCACAATACGCTTCAACACCTTGTTGGCCAAGAACATGAAAAACATGAACACTCAAGAGAAAATCTTGAATCACGAGCACAACGTTCAACATGGATGTACAACACAGATATAGTACAATCTAGAAACATCTGCAAGCATCATGAATCACCAGAGAGGCCTCCGCAGCAACTGAACTAACTGGAATCGCATAATCTTCATTCAGGAACACAAATTGAAGTAATAGAAAAATTGTCAAAATACAAATCTTCATAACTCGATTAAATCTTCACGTGGATCTCTGAAACTCAATGTGGATAAACTAGATATACTCAACAAGAAACCCTTTAGTCCACAACCTTTGATCAACAATGTACGGAACTCACCGACAGATAGAACATCACTTCACCACTAACAACCTGCAACTCATTCCATTACAATTTTCTCAATATCCTTGACATATACAACTTCAAATGCACTAATGCTAATAGTGTTGACACCAATGACAACCACATATCAACAACACAACCACAACATCCAACAATCTCCCCCTTTGGCATTGATGGCAACACATGATGTGAAAAACACCATCAACGCAACTAACTCCTACTTAGGTTCTGACTCATTTTTTCCTCAACTCTTTCACATGATCTTCTCCCCACAAGGCTCTTCTCCCTAGATAATCACCAGTTTTTCACATTACTCTTCTCCCCCTTTGACATCAATGTCAAAGATCTCTAAGCTCTAAACCACATATCTGAATTTATGAACCATCTGACTACTCCCCCTGAGTAGCAGTCACCACAACATCAATTTGAATCAAGATATGATTATGAAATGCACAAACTGATGCAATGCATTGCTTTGCATCTTAGTTTTGATTAGGAGGGGTAATCACCCCTAAATTCCCTCTAAGATACTCAAAAGTATCCTTAGGAAATGGCTTTGTAAAGATATCTGCAGTCTGCTCCTTAGTAGGCACATACTCCAATCTAACTTCCTTTTCACTTACCTTCTCTCAAAAAGTGAAACTTGATAGATATATGCTTGGTTTTTGAATGCAGCACCGGATTCTTAGAAATGTTAATGGCACTTGAATTATCACATAATATAGCAATAGGCTCATCATACACAACCTCAATATCCTTATGCATCTGCTTCATCCATAATACTTGAGTACAATTGTTAGCAACAAAAATAAATTCGACCTCTGTAGTAGATAAAGAAATGGTATTCTGATTTTTACTCAACCATGAGATTAGCTTCTTACCCAAGAAAAATGCACCACCATTAGTACTTTTTCTGTCATCCACATCTCCTGCCCAATCAACATCAGTAAAGACACTCAAGGTAAGATCATCTTTAGCATATCATAGACCAAAATCAACTATCCCTTTCAAGTATCTATAAATTCTCTTCACAATAGTCACATGAGATTCCTTAGGATCAGCTTGAAATCTAGCAACAATACATACAACATTCATGATATCAGGTCTAGTTCGAGTCAAATAAAGTAATCCACCAATCATTGATTTGTATCTAGTTTGATTTGTCTTCGAAGAATCATCTTTTGTTGTCAACTTACATCCGGTCACCATAGGTGTATCAACTGACTTTGAATCTTCCATACCAAATTTCTTTAGCAATTCTTTCACATACTTGGACTGAGATATAGAGATCCCTTTTTCTAACTAAGTAATTTGTAATCCCAAAAATAATTTCATCTCTCCAATCATTGACATCTCAAACTCACTCTGCATCTCATTAGCAAACTTTATGCACAAACTATCATCTCCTCCAAAAATGATATCATATTTGATGATCATTGTTGAAATACAATACTATCAACAATACCTTTGTTAAATCCAAGCTTCAACAAATATTTATCCAATCTGACATACCAAGCTCTAGGGGCTTGCTTAAGTCCATACAGTGTTTTCTTCAACTGACAAACCATATCTCCCTGATCAGTCAATTGAAATCCATCAAGTTGCTCAACATATACCTCTTCTTCCAGTTCGCCATTTAGAAAAACAGACTTGAAATCCATTTGATAAACCTTGTAGTCTTTGTAAGCAGCATAAGCAAGAAACAGTCTCACAATTTCAATTCTAGCAATAGGGGCAAAAGTCTCTTCAAAATCAATTCCTTCCGTTTGAGAATATCCCTTGCAAACCAGTCTTGCTTTGTTTCTAACCACTTCACCTTGCTCATTCAATTTGTTTCTAAAGGCCCATTTAGTTCCAATTACATTTTTATCCTTAGGTCTAGGAAAAAGAATCCATGTATCATTTCTCTCAATTTGTTGTAGCTCTTCTTTCATTGCTTCAATCCAATGTTCATCTTTGCATGCTTCATTCACACTAGTAGGCTTAGTCTTTGAAATCAAGCAATATTCTTCTGCAATTCTTCTCCTAGTCTGGACACCTTTATTCTTATCACCAATAATTTGATCTTCTGAATGATTCAATCTTACATACCTCGGAGTCTTAGAACGTTCTTGAATTTCAGGCTCTTCTAATCTATTTTCTGTTCTTTCACCAGTTTCTTCTTCTTCTTGATCTTCTTGATTCATCGAAATGATCTGAGCTTGATTTGAAGTCTGATATTTGTTTGTACTGTCATTCTGATCATCAGAGTCATATCCATAGGTTTTGGATGGTCTAGCAATGTCTTCATCAACCTTAACATTTGCACTTTCAACCATTTTCTTCAATCTCTTATTGTAACACCGGTAGGCCTTGCTTTTAGTAGAATAACCCAAAAAGATTCCTTCATCACTCCTAGCATCAAACTTTCCTATATCTTCATCTCTTCTAATATAGCATCTACTCCCAAAGATTTTGAAATATCTAACAGTAGGCTTATTACCAGTCCATAGCTCAAAAGGGGTCTTACTAGTATCACCTTTGATTTGTACCCAATTGAGAATATACATAGCAGTACTCACAGCTTCTCTCTAGTAGATATGAGGAACATTTCCTTCCAGCATCATAGTTCTAGTAGCATCTTGAATTGTTCTATTCTTCCTTTCCGCAACTTCATTTTGTTGAGGGGTCTGCGGTGCAAATAATTGTCTCTTTATTCCATGTTCTTCACAAAAAAAATTAAACTCACCGAAAGTGAATTCACCACCTCTATCTGATCTCAGACATTTAATCTTCAAACCAGTCTCTGTCTCAACCATAGCCTTAAAGATCTTAAACTTTTCCAGAGCTTCAGATTTCTCTCTTAAGAAAGTAGCCTACATCATTCTTGAATAATCATCAATAAGCAACACGAAATGCCTGTAACCTTGTAAACTTCTGATTCTAGAGGGACCACACAAATCAGTATGCACAAGCTCCAACAATTCATTTGAACAATGTTGTTTGCTCCAAAATGAAATTTTAGTTTGTTTTCCCAACTGACATTCCTTGCAAATGGCATTAGTTGGTTTTACCAACTTAGGTAGATCTCTTACAACCTTAGTAGAACTTATCTTGACAATGTTATCAAAGTTAAGATGACACATTCTCCTATACCACAACCAAATTTCATCAACTTGAGCAATCAAACAACTTTTACTAGCAACATTCAGATGAAAGATATTACCTCTTGTTTTTGTACTGATGCAATCACATTTCCAGGACATCCCAATATTCTGCACTTTCCATCCTTGAACTAAAGATTGTAACCCTTATTAACAATTTGTCCAACACTTAAAAGATTATGCTTCAAACCTTCCACATATAGTACATCATCAATATTATTCTTACCATCAAGAGAAATGCATCCTCTTCCACAAATCACACCAGTTGTGTTATCACCAAATCTCACAACACCACCATCATAATTTTCCAAGCTTACAAACTTACTTTTTTCTCCAGTCATATGATGTGAACATCCACTGTCAATTACTCATTCATCTTTTTCAACTCAAGTAGCTAGGGCTTTCTCCACATTTGTACAACTAGCAGATTCAGTAGGTACATAATTATTTTCCTTGACAACAATAAACACCCATTCTTCTTCACCTTTATCAGATTCATCATCTGTCACACCTTCATCAACAACATAGTAACACTTCTTTTGAAATTTATACTTGTTATGTCTTGGTTTAGAAGCTCTTTCTGGACACCTTGATGCAAAATGACCTATCTTATTGCAAGAAAAACATTTAAGAGGCAATTTTCCTTCATACTTACCTTTTCCTCTCGATACTCTCTTGACACTAAGTGCTTCCAGCTCTTCTAGCTCTCTTTCTTCTTCTTCAATCTGTCTGATTTCATCCTCATACTTGAATGTCTTTCTAGATGAACTCTCACCCATCATATCTCTGTTTATCTCTTCCGGAAGTAGTAGCCTTAAATGCAGATTCAACCTTAGGAAGGGCATCACCAAATTTGCTCAACTCAAAAGCAGTCAGCTTACCAACCAACATGTCTCTAGTTACATTTGTTACATTTCAAAGTTCTTCAATAGTTGTAGCTTTGACTTTATAAGCAGCAAGCAAGAATCTAAGCACTTTAGCAACAATCTCTGATTCTTCCAACTTTCCACCGGCACATCTGATACCACACACAAGTTCATTCACTCTTTGTATGAAAGTAGTAACATTTTCATCATCACCCATTCTCAACATTTCATATTTCCCTTTCAGACTTTGCAACTTAGCAATCTTCACATTAGCATCACCTTCATTCAAAGTTTCCAACTTTTTCCAGATCTCATAAGCAGTCTTCAAATCCATAATATTAGTCATTTCAGTATCAGTCAAAACACTCAACAATGCTTCCTTAGCCCTAATATTATACTCAACATCCCTAATCTCAGCAGAAGTAGTAGGACCATTCAGTGGTATAACATACCTATTACTTGTAATGCTCCAGTAGGGTTCACCAATACATCTCAGATGACACTCCATTCGAGTCTTCCACAAAGAATAATTTGTTCTATCAAATCTCGGACTATCATTCTTGCATGTCACCATCCCAGATCACCTCATGCTATTAAACTTCTTCCAAGGAATTAAGCTCTGATACCAATTGTTGGCAACACAAGGGCAAACAACTAAGAGGGGGGTGAATCAATTGTCACCGAATTTCAAACTTATTAAACTTATTAATTCTTATTCTCAGATTTGATCAATATCAATGAAAGGATGAATCAACAACACATCAAAAACACACATAACACCAAGATTTTTTTTACGTGGAAACCCTGTTAGGGGAAAAACCACGGTGGAGGTCAATCCACAAGATTACACCCTATTAAAAGTATAAGAAGAATAAATGGGGAATGCACATGCATTCAGGCACATTGCCTAGAGCTCACTGCTCAATTACAAAGGAAGACACATTGTCTTACAGAGAGATTTAGATTACAACCATCTGGATTTTGAACTGAGAAAATAGCATCTACTAATGCCTGATTACAGTTCCAGTTAAGCACATGAACACTTCTTCACTCTTCTTCACTCTTCTTCACACTTTGCTCTGTCTTCAAATGATGAGGACATTATTCACACATCTCATACACAAGCACACCTTCTGGCACACTTCAATTCGAATAAACAATCGCTCTTATATATCCGCAACATGAAATTACATCGCTACAAGTCAGCCACAAATAAATAATAAAATGAATACAAATTGTCAGCCCAAAACAATAGATAATTTTCAATTTCGAATCAACCAAGGTTGGCCACAACATAGTGAAGACTCAAATCAACATCTCCAACAAAAGAACACTTCAATTAATTTCTTCTCGAAGATCCACAATACACTTCAACACCTTGTTAGCCAAGAACATGAAAAACATGAACACTCAAGAGAAAATCTCGGATCACGAGCACAACAATCAACGCAAATGTGCAACATAGATAGAGCACGATCTAGAACCATCCACAAGCATCATGAATCACTAGAGAGGCATCTACAACAACTGAACTAACTGAAATCAATAATCTTCATTCAAGAACACAAACTGAAGTAACAAAAAAACTGTCAAAATACAAATCTTCATAACTCAATTAAATCTTCATGTAGATCTCTGAAACTTAACATGGATAAACTAGATATACTTAAAAAGAAACCATTTATTCCACAACCTCTAATCAACAACGTACGAAACTCACTGACAAACAAAACATCACTTCACCACTGACAACCTGCAACTCATTCCATTACAATTTTCTCAATATCCTTAACATATACAACTTCAAATACACTAATGCTAATAGTGTTGACATCAATGATAACCACATATCAACAACATAACCACAACATCCAACAAGGGGGGCCTTGCGACGCCCCCACGAGAAGACCAACACATGATGGAGAGCATTAGGAAAAGAAGGTGAACACCAATTGCCATCCACAAGAGATCCTTGGGGCGAAGCGAAAGCAACTATGGGGAAGGAGATGCTCTCAAAGGAGGACAACACCAACATGATCCACATGACAAACCAAAATCGTGCCATGAGCAGGACACTCATTAAAAGCCTAGGAGGAGGCATCCTTAGGAGAAGCAAAATCCAAAACAATGAGGAGATCATCATTTGCATCTTTCCACCAAGTAGCAACACCTTTTTGATGCGAGAGAGAGCAAGTCAAAGCCAAGTGATCACTAGTGAAACAATGGCGACACCTAAAAGTAAGGCCCTCAAAATTGAGCAGTTGAAACCAAGGTCGATCCACAACCAACAAAACCACATCTTAGTGAAGGGTAAAGAGATATCAATATCCACCAGAATTTGAGTAAAAGTCGAATGGCTCATAAAAGAAGTGGAATCATCAACCTTCAAAAAATGACCAATAGAGTTGCCAATGGTTTCATAACAAGTCTCCTCCCAAAACTGGAGGGGGAGATTTAGGATTCTAACCCACACCAAACACACATTGAGTGGTTTGGTAAGTAGGTTGAAGGAAGATGTCAAGGGTTTGAGCGAGAGAAAGTGTTGTCCCCAAGCCTAGAGTCGGCCCAACAATAGCAACAATCCTCAACAGAAGCAAAGGTAGCAATGAAGAAACCTTTAGCACAAGGGAAGAGCTCAATCTTACCATTTACTAAGGTCCTCCAAGAATCTAAAATCCACTTGTACAAGTTGGGAAGAGAGGTCTAGAGTTTGGAAAATTGACATACCAAACCTCACCACTGGTAGAAATCCTCATTCTCAGCAACATCCTCCCCACAAACCACTACCGAAAAAGGTTTGGCACAGGGAAGAGGGCACACTTGAGGAGGGCAAGCAGGACCAAATCAAGTCACCAAAGAGTAACTACGGGCCCTCGCAGAAGTGACAAGCACATGAGGAGGGGCAGAGGGGGAGGAACCCGCAGGGAGGGCTCAAGCCAAAGAAGCCTCATCAGGAGGCACCCACCCAAACATAGGAAGGTCTGAAATGCCATGCAATAAACCCTCCACAGATGGCGATAGAGCAGGAGCAGAACTCCTCATGGAAGTAGAAGCCCGCACACGAGTCTTGAGAGAGGGCATAGAGGTAAGCGTGATAGCAGGCGCGAGAGGAGGCGCAAGGGCACGCACAATGACAAAACGCAAGAGACACGAGAGAAGGAATAAGTGGCTCTCACAACGAAAATTGCATGAGAAGCCATTTTAATATAATTCTCAAAAGATTTTTTAAATTTTGTTTAATGTGATATACTAGAAAAGTTTCCAATAAAAATATTGTTAAATGAAATCTAATCCATTTGTAGTTCTTAATTCCTTGAAGCAATTTTTATTGTGCTCACAAATATTGAACTGGTTGGTGATGCATGTGGAGAACAATTTTTTTTCTTAATTAGATAGTGTTTCTAATTTTAAGTGTTTGTATATGTGCGTAATTTTTTTTATTATATTTAGTATTTCAAAATTGTTTCATGAAAAAGAAAAAAATGATAGTAAATGAGTTTATTTCTTTATAAGAGAATGTGCCATGTAAAATTGACACTGGCATATTTCTCTACCTTAAATGACAACAAGTTAGGTTCTATGAAAATCAATATGTTGATGATTTTATACTTCAACTCTACATATGTGGATTTTTAATTTCAACTTCAACTAAACGACATGTGGCTTGTTATCATAAAATCTAAAGGTGTTACTATCATGGAGAATGATTTGATGAACTTTTTCAAGTTACAATAGAGCCTAGGAAGCTCCTTGTTTCAATTACATTTGAAGGCTTCAATCAATTAAAATGAAAGTGATAACTTATTTTCCTAAAAAACATGCTAAAATTGTTTCAAATGAGTTAGATGCTCGTCATAAGTTTTTTTATAGACCACCACCATCCAAATATAAAAATTAACAAGTGGTATCAATAGTTCATTCATAAGCAACATATAGGTTGCACAAGCCATTCATATAAACTTTTCCAAATCTTCCACACATCCTCTCATATACTCTCACTTGATAATACCCAATTTCTTAAAATTTTGTAGTACTTACCATGCTAAAGTTGGTTTGATAAATTGTCAACTTGTTGAAGAAGATACCTATTTTTTTTGGCTATCTTATTCAAGACTCATTAATCAATACATATTTTTCATGAACTTTATTTTTAAGGGGTAGTTGTAATAGGAGAATCTCGTGAAAAAGTGCTAAGATGTATTACACTTTGGTTTAACAAAAAATTGAAGTGGACTATTTACATTATTTTTCTCCATTGATGATTGACAATAGGAACCAATGTTGGGATATGATAATCTAATAGTTGGATAAATCATGTTCTATCACTTTCTTGGGAAACACCGGTTTGGGATCTTAGAAAAATTAATTAAATTTATGCAACTCTTTCGTTTGATTTTGTTAGAAATAGACTTGTATATAACTCTCATATCTTGTTTATCCCTCAATTGAAGCAAACCAAATTTTCCACTACCAAAAAACAACCTTTTGAATCAATAAGCACTTACTGGGAAATTTTATATTTACCTACATCTGAATTGATGATGTGGGTCTCCCTATCTTTGGCCAAGAATTTTTTGTTAGCTTTTCACACAAAGGCATCATATTTGACATATATGTATAAAGACTACTCTAAAAATATATGTATAAATACTACGAAGACATCATATTTGATATATATGTATAAATACTACTCTACAAACTTCAAGATGAACATTTATCACATTCTCATCAATAAAATGCTCATTTATTTCAAACATAATCTGGTATTGATTGATAATTTTTATCTTTATTGTTTACTTCACTCAAACTAATGAGTATAAATGAGGATGACTAAATCTAACCAAAACAATAACTAGCTTTTCAGAGAGTAGTTTTATGTTAATAGGAATATAAAAGAGCACCAACATTTTTGTTCTAAATTTGAATCTTGATATGGAAAAGTATAGTAAGTTACACTCAATTTTTTAGTGGCATCATAGCCAATGAAGCATCCCTTGCGTCAATATAATTAAAAAGAATCATTTCCTCCACACCAAAATTTCTCCCTTTTGTCTTCCCATCATGACAACCTTATTATTGTGGTTTAAATGATGCAGTTTTTGTTGTAGTTTCAAACATTCCTCATTTGTATAACCCTTTACATAAAAATATCCACATAATAACAAGAATCAAGTGCTAAAAATTATTGTTCTAGTTGTATGATATGAACTAAAATAAATAAAGAACTAAAAATAAAACAAAACAAAATCAACACAAGTGATTACCTTGGAGAAACCTATTGTGATAAAAACCATATGAGAGGGATCAAGTCTTTGCAGCACACTATCTCCATGCAAGAAGAACTTAAATCAATTTGATCCTAATAAAGCCTTTAAAACATTTTGGGACATGACAACACTTCTATAGGGCTCAACAACACTTCTATAATATGTGCCAATTTGTGTAAGTTTTTGTTGTTTGGTTTGTATGATATCAATATTTAACTTTTAACACTTCATTTATTCATGATAATACCTATATCTAGAACAATAATTTGAGATATTGTCAAATATATTTTGATGAGTAATTATTTGAAAGTATTTATTTGAGATGACTACTCTCCCCTTTCTTCTCTATCTATAAATATATTAAAGTTATTGAAAGACAAATTTTTATATTTTAATATTATTTCAAAGCATGATTACTAAAGTTGATTTTTTTTAGGATTAATCATTTATGAAGGGAAATACTTTTTGCAATAATGAAATTTTTTAAAACTTGAAACTTAAAAGATAATTCAAATATATACAATTGATACATAAAATGTTGGATATAACTCTCCTACCATTCATCTACTATGAATATATTCTTTGTAAACTCTACAAACACATTGAAATAATTGTATAACTACCTCTAATTGATGTAGTTATAGTCAAGCATGCTCATTTCTTATGAAAGCATAAAGGAAACACAAAAAAAATAGTATTAGACAAAGATAGCAAACACAATAACTAAAACAACTTGTTTACCTTGGAGAAACCTTGAAAATGGGAAAAATATAATAGGAGTGAGCTTGTTGCTTCTTATTTCACTATCATATTCCAATTACAAATGTATTATAATGTATTTAGGTCTATTTGGAATCTTCGCAATATGTAAGAAATCATATTTACACTTGCAAAATGAACATGAAAATGAAGGATACCTTGAGAATCAACCTCTCAAACCACATTTTTTACAATATTATTACACCTTTCCCATAACCTCCCAACATCAAAAAATCAAGTTGAAATGTCAAAAACCCTTCACATTCCATATTTTTTCTAAACTATAAATATTTCATTTCTTTTCCTAGATAATAGTTTTTAAATTGTCATAATCAATGGTGCTTTTTCCACCTACACAAACCATTGATCATAACACACCCAAAAAGAAACAAAATCGAACATAAAACATAAGGAAACCTCAAAAATTTGATGATGAGAACATGAATCTAATGGCCCAACAACTTGACTTGATCTTTTGGATCACACCTCCCTCATAGGGAGGCTTTTGGTACTAAAATATTAGTGGTATAAAGGTGAGGATTTCCTTTCCTCACATTCTCTTTGGAACCAAACTTGGCCTTGGAAACAATAATTTCAAGCCTGCTCCTCTTGAGATAATATGAAATAGATCTTATAGGTTTCTTGAATAGTCCAAAGAAAGCATCATAATACCTTAAAGGAATACTATTCACACATATTATAAGGCAACAAATAAACTACATGCTCATTACCTCAAAGAGAATGTAGTCCTTTGGGCTCAAGAAGCAACATAGAACATTAATGCATTTGTTTTCCTACTCCTTGTTTCTCCATTTGTGTCTGAAACCCATGTATATCTCCAAATAACTTTCTCTTTCTCTTTTTGTCTACCCAAAAATAGAGGACCAAAATTTATTCTAGCATTGATTAGCCTCTTGCATCATGAAGTATTGGCCAAAGTGACCATGAACTTCCCAATATAAGTATATAGATTATATATTGATTCTTCCTCCTAAAGTAAACATCTCTCTCATAGAGATATGGGCTCCCAAAAATGACATCACAAACATATAATGGAATTAAATCTACCGAGAATACATATTTAAACTATGGATTACATCTAATGTATAACTTATATTGCTTGGTAATTGTTACTTCAACTCTATGTTTGTGTGAATGGTCTACAATATACAAACCAAGTGCATTGACCAACTTATAAGAAATGAGGTTTTCTTGTCAATATGAGTCAAACATAACATTAATATTCTTACCTTTCACTTGTATCTTAATGTGGACTATTTTAGTGAGCTTCTCTTCAATGGGAGAACCATCACCCACTTTATGTTCACACCCTTACACATTGTGGCACAAGACTATCTCTCATCTATGCTTGAGTTGCATTTTATCTCCATCCCATTTCTCACAAAATTGAATTATTTTCCTTATCCTTCTTACCACACAAAAATGTCAATTTTGAATATAACTTCCAACACCTCTCTCTTGAATGGGCCTATATTAGTCACAATAGTCACAATGAAACTTCCCCTTACCTTTTTCATTTGTAGAAGTGGCATTCCTTTCATTTTTTTCCTTGTTATCATCTTCATTATTCTTACCACTAAGTTGTTTCTCTTCACCTTGCTATTTTTGTTTATAGGAGGTGTTCACATTGTTATTTAGCTCCAAACAATATTCTTAGACACACACTTCATTGATCTTGGGTTTGGCTGTCAAAGCATGGCTCTTCAAGCGACCATACAACCTTCTATTTTTTTATTAACACTTCATGGTCTATAACATATTTGTTGGAAATTAAGGTGTCTCAACCTTGACAATTTCTAAGTTGTTTATTTAGTATTACTTTAGTTTTTCCCATGGATAAATATCATTTATATTATTAAATAATTGTGCTCCATCAAAAGGGGCGTGATATTTTGAGTTGGCACTTTTGCCACATGTTAGTGCCTTGAAAATTATGTTAATAGTTGTCAAAAGATGCCCACTTAGTGGTATAACATGGAAAGCCTATTTTTAAGGATGTTATGACGGATTCTATGACAACTGTAAGGGCTAAAATAGGGGGATATTATTTTGGAAGTGAGAATCATCTATAACATGCGTAAGAGAATCTTTGCATAGCTATTGATGGTTTATGACGCATGTAAGAGCATCTCCTATTTTATAGGGATTCTTATGACATCTTGTAAGAAGGTGTAATGTCATGTAAGAGACCATGTTTAGCATGTAAGGGGTCGAATGGATTTTTACCATGGTATTTTATAACCTTGTTTTGACCAATGGTAATGTTTTATGGTGGTATTTTGATCCCCCATGAGTCTATATATTGAGGGGTTGAGTTGAAGACACTATGGGATGTTTTACAGGTACACAGATGTTGTCGGATTGGAGTTAGAGTGAT
The DNA here is from genome assembly GCA_007258455.2 of Sequoia sempervirens. Lineage (NCBI taxonomy): Eukaryota > Viridiplantae > Streptophyta > Pinopsida > Cupressales > Cupressaceae > Sequoia > Sequoia sempervirens. Next base: position 39,814 of record VDFB02341112.1, on the reverse strand, counting down.
TGTATTGTGAAACACCATTGTTGTTAATATAGTTATTCATCTCTTCTTTGGTGGAGTTTTTTCTCGAAAGGGTTTCTCCACGTAAATACTATGTTATGTGTTGTGCTTTTTGTTCTTGCATTTCATTGTTATAGTTGTTTAAATCTCCATATGTTTTACACTACATAATTTGGTTTATAGTAATCTATTAAAGTTTCCATTATAGCCATTCCTCTAATGTTTTTCTAATAATATTTTCCAAGTTGAGGCATTCTCTTCCTAAAATTGCTACTATATGATTTAGGTACTTTTCCTTTGCTTTTTCCTCAAGTAATTCCATTGAATCATCCTTTCCTCTTTATGGAAAATATGGTAAACTCACTTCCTTAGAAACCCCTTGAAATATTCCCACTTGAAAATTTTTGGCACTTTTAAAATTTCCAAAGAATGTGCATAACTCTCATACCATGTAAGAATATGCCCAAAAAGCTTCAATCTTGGAAATTATATTTGTTGAAGAGGAGACAATTGCATGGGATTGAAATAAACCTCCATTCAAGAAACTCATTGATAAAAAATCTTCACTCTTATCTCACCATCATAAGCTTGAATTTTAATCTTGGCTTGAACTTTAAAGAATATCCTAAAAGAGGTCTCTCGTCCAAAATCAATTTTCTCAAGTTCCTTCATGGTGCTCACTTGGAATCATAAGCTTCACCATTAAGTCTTATAACATGATTTTAATCCAATCAACCTTTGGTTCAACACTAGAAATCATAACATCTTCTACTAATTATCAAAAATGTGTTTTTCTATTATCCTCTTGTCTTTCCATTATATATATTCTTAATGATTGTTTCATTCCAATTTTAGGCTAAGGTACTTAGTTTGTTAAGAAAATTACCTGCAAACCCCTTATCAATTAAACCATATTAAAAATAATTATTAACCATTACAACTATTTTCATCTTAACCCTTCAAGGAGAGTATTGTAGTAATCAAATCAATAGAAATTTCAATAGCATTCTATCATGTAAAAAAAACTTAAAAAATAATGAATTGAGAGAGATAGAAGGTAAATCAGCCACAAGAAGCAAATTGACATAGGTGTGTACCCTAGGAAAACCCTTTTAGAAAAAACCCAAAATCCAAAGCACTAAACCAATGTATTATTTAGCAATAATAAACCTATTACAATGTAATATCATTCTCTTACCTCAATGGAGTTCAAAATCTTATTCCTCTAGTAAAAATTTGGCAAAAAAACCCTACAAAAATCTCCTCTTATGTGTCCATATCAAGCCCTCAATATATAGACTAATGGAGGCCCAAAAAATCACCATAAGGCATTATCATATGCCCAAATAAGGTCTGAAAATAAAATGATGAAAAATCCATACAATCCACACTCCATTATTTTTTATTTACCTTCTCTAGAAAGATGCTCTAACATGATATGACATGCATCATATTTTGGTCAAGGCTCCTAGTCCATTTTGTAACCTCCCTCTTAATTATACTCTTACATGTCATAGCCACTATTTTTGTCATAGATTTTCTTACACATTATTCATGAAAATATACTTTTATAGATATATTTACACACATAAATGCAAAAATAAAAATAAAATACACATGACATAATGGTCAAGGCATAAAGTGGAATCTTTTAAAGAAAAATAGGAAAATCGCCTAATTAATTAGTTGATCATTCATTAATTAGGTCCCCTTTTTAATTTATAACACTCAAGGTAAACTTAGGCAAGTGCTTTTCTATGCTTAGGTCATGATATTTTTTCTCAACGCATAAGATGAGGACATTTTTCATAATCTAATTTAATCCTCACCTAAGGTTTCATCTAGGGTTGTTTTTTGTTTTTTCCTTTTATAAAGATTTATTACTGTACATTGTAATCGTCCAATTAATTCATAATTCAAAATCATATTGACTTTCTTTTTTGGATCAATACAATTCTCAAGGTTGCATATCAAATCATTTTTTTCTCTACATGTGATAGGTGTTTAGTTTGTAGGTGATTTTTAGGAGCTATGGGGTTCAACAATCAACTCCAACATGGTATCAAAGCACCAAATCTGTGACTTTATTTCCTTATTTTAAGAGATTTGGCCTTAAGGAAAAATAGACACATCCTGGAGCAAAACAAACATCATCATTGAGTCTAGAATATCCAAAAACCTTAAGATCATTTGTTCAAACGCCAAAATCTAAGCAATTGAAAAAGGGGGAAAAATTAGGGTCATTAATGTGCATAGAAATTAATACCACCATATGGCCATACAATGCCATACAGGGGCTGCCATTGAACCTACGTAGGGGTGCATAAATTTTTGTGAGTTTCAAAAAAACAAGTGAAAGTTTTCAATTAATGGTAAAAAAATATGACTGTTAAATTGTGGTAGAAGGTTGCTAATTTGTCAAGTATCACATCAAAGGATAGTAGTGGTGTTTCTTTTAAAAATTTGGAAATTTTACCATTGACAATGAATCAAACAACCACTATCAATTTCCCTACCACCAAAGGCATGTTTTTCTTACTCTGATGGCCCACCAATAGCTAGTGGTAGTCCTTTTACCACCCGATGACATCATCATTACTAAAACAACCTTGGCATCAACTAGATTTTGCAAAACCACCTCCCTTAGCTAAAAAATGGTTTCTAACCCTTAGTAAAGTGGTTTCCACCATATCCTAATGGTTTTTCAATTTGTCAAGTAATTTTTTGTACATAGAGTAGTTTTATGACACTTGGAGGGAATATTCTAGTGGAGCATATTTCGATTGCTAACATCATTATGACATTTGTGTGATGTTAGCCCCTATACCACCTGGGTAAACCTTAGTTTTTTTCCTAGAGTTATTTTTTTATATTTGGCATAACTTGGGCATATGATGTCAAAAATTGGTAAATAAGATATCATCATAAATTTGGTTGTGTACTTACTAGTGATGTAAGTATCATCATCAAAAAATTTGTTGGTTTATTTTATCACCTATTAAAGTTGGATTATCATTTTCTTCTTCTAAGCTCATAACATTTTACCTGAATCTCCAATTTTCATGGTTCTTTTAGCATTGGAAAGTTATTTCAAAGCTCTTTAGATCAACCAATGCATGTTTTCCAAATTGTACCCTAAGTATTTTTATTTAGTTTTGTTATTTCACACTTTGGTCAATTACTTGGACATCTTGGCACCTAGAAATGTTTTTTTTACATGAGATGACTTTATTTGAGTTGCTTTATATGAATTGAGTTTATTAATATTTGAGGAAGTATCGTGGGTTTTTCTCTTCATCCTTCTATGGTAATCTTGGAAAAGGATAATTATGAGTCTCAAAAAATGACATCTTGACACATCTCAAGTGGCTTAATATTTTTCCTTATCTTTATAGACTCATACTTGAACCAAACACACCAAGGAGTAGATTAGTATGGGGTAAAATTATTGATCATGTTGTAGGATTAATTTATTATAGTGTTGATCATGACACTTTGTGTTGTATTGAACATTAATTTTTCTTACACACTATAGACCAAACTTTGGGAGAACTATCGATACCCTCATACCTCTCTGTTCCCAAATAATCATACTAAATATTGCCTCATTTTTCTTGATGATATGGACATCATACCCTTTGACGATGATACTTTAGAGGAGCTTTAGTATATCAAAGGTCTTGTACATATTCTAATGGTTGAAAGATTTGTCTCCTTGCTCTCACTCCTATCAAGATCACATCTCCATCTTTTGTTGTTCCTGATGAGATTAATATCGGTACATCCATAGTACCTATTGATTTAGTGTAGCAACTTATTCATCCTCTTCCAGACATAGCTACTTGGGATTCATATAGATATCAAACATATCATCCTTGTTTGTGGAGTCTCATATTGCAAATTTTGAGGATTCATTTGAGGGCATTAATCTCCTCTTTCGTGATAGCCACGTCATCACTATTATACCATCATCATTATCTTTGGAGCTTGTCTACATTAGTCTTCAAAGGATAATGGATTGACATCACCTAATTATGTCATGTGGACATTAGCAATTTTCAAAGACATACATCTGGATTTGGATTCCCTATTCATACAACTTATGGGAATGGCTTCTCCAATCATCAATGATTTTTTTCTTCCTAAGAGGAGAAATATTATTTGCAAGCAAAGGATTATATTCTATCTTCAAGATTTCATCATCGATACATGAGCTACTTCTTTATGTGGGATTTGTATTCTCATCTTCTCTCTCCTATTGGCTGGGCATTTATTGTATTTATGTGATAGAATCAACCCTTGGGATGTCATATTGAGCACTTTCCTTCTCTCACTAGTACGTATTTATTTCATTTTCTCTCTTTTAGGGAGGATTTTTTCCCATGTGGTTTTTTCTTTTTTCTCTAATTACAAGAGATTTATTTGTTTGTACATGGGTACCTCATCAAGCTCTGTAGCTAGGACCCATCCATGCATCCATCAATATATTTTTAGTTTCTCCCTAATTTGTTGTACTTAAGGGGGCATTAAACATTAAAATAGGAAAATCACCTAATTAATTAATTAGGTCCTCTTTTTACTTTATTACACTTATGCTAAACTTAGGCAAGTTATTTTCTATTATCAATTCATGATTTTTTTAATTTTAAAGCATAGGATGAGGACACTTGTCATGATTTAATTTCATCCTCAGCTAGGGATTCATCTAGGGTTGCTTTTTTATTTTTCTTTTTATAATGATTCATTTTATTTTTTTTAGACCACGGGAATCGGAATCGAGTAGCCGCCCCCTCTAAATTGCAGTGCGCCTGGTAAACTTTTTTCACGTGATGGGTGATGCTGGCGCAACACGCCCTCTGGTACCACGAGGATGTTGGGGAGACTATACTGAGTGTGACCTCTTGCCTACAACAAGATTCTTTTAGCCAATTGAACTAGGCCCACCACCCCCTTTTATAATGATTCATTATTGTACATTCTAATCATCTAATTAATCCACAATTCAGAAGCCTATTTATTTGTTTTTTGGATCAATGCAATTCTCAAGGTTGCATAGAAAATTAGTTGCTTTTTCTCTACATGTGATAAGTGTTTTAGTTGCAAGTGATTTCTGGGAGTTGTGGGGTTCAACAATCAACTCCAATAAGATCTCATGTTTTATGAGGACACATAAAATAATAAATAATTAAATATTTTGAACATTAAGACTTGCAAGGTGTATGACACACTTAATTCCAACAAAGTTTCCACTCCCACTAGATCTTATTGATGAAATAAATTGAAATTACCAAAAAAAAACTAATCACACACACATGTAACATGAACATTCTCTAGTACCACTTGATTTGTAAAATATTGGAGATACTCTCCTAGCATTCATCAACTATGGATATACTCTTTATTAACTATGTACGACACCTTCAAAACACTTTGAAATTATCTCTAATGGGCATAGCTATATTTGAAACATGTTTGTTTCTTATGTAAACATAAAGGAAGACACAAAAACAAATATAGTATCATGCAAATAATGCACATATACAATAACTAAGGTAACTTGTTTACCTTTGAGAAACCCCTAAAAGGGGAAAAATATAGCAAGATTGAGCTTCTTCTCATTTCACTATCATGGTCTAATTATAGATGTATTTTAATGCCTCCAGGAAAATTTAGAGTCTTAACACTATCTAATAAACCCTCCTAACACCTACAACATGTCTTTGTAACTTAGAAACCCCTATTATCAGTTTCCCTTGCAAAATGAAAATGGAAACAAAGCATACCCTAAAAGTCAACCTCTATAATCATGTCTACAATGAATTTATGCCTTTCTTATAACCCCCAATGTCAAAAAGGAATATCAACTATTAGAAAGTGAAAAGGTGGGAAAAGGAGGTCCTAGGTCCTAAATATAAAGAACCTAGGATTCAAGGGGCATCTTCCCAAATTTTCATTAGAATACCAACCACAAAGCCAAGAGATTAACTTTCAACCTCAATCAAACTTGGGTTGGTGGACTCTTTAAGGATCTAGGAGATATTAGAGGGCATGTACCTATCACCAAAATCTCATTCAAACATGTATAGAAGGATTGGTTTATCCCTGGTTGAATGGGTCCTTATTAGGGCTTTGAAAAACACTTTAAATTACAGTCGTCTAGTGCTAGAGCTGAGATGTTGTTTTCCACCTGAAAATTTGTTGGAATGCCAGAAATGAATTTTGGAACTTAGTTTTCGTAGGTTGACAAGAATGATGACAACAAATGCAACAATGCAAAATTGCTCTTCAAGATCTCTCCAATCCTTCTTCAACCTGTAATCTACACATTCACAAAGAGGGAAAATGTTGGTGCCATATAGGGGTTTACCTCAATCAAGCCCCGTGTTCATAGTGTTCCCACTTTCACAATAGCAATGTCAATGATGAAAACCTTAATGGAAAGGAAGGAAATGATGAATGAACAAATTGTTGCAACTCACCACCCTTCGATAGCTTCCTTGAAGGATTGAAGACATACACATCACTTCAAAGGAATTGGATCTTGCTTGCTTGATTTTCTTGAATGCTTTCAAATGCATGAAGACCTACAACACTTGTTAGCCTTCATAAGACAACATGAACAGACATAAACTTTGACATGATGTTAGGATCTTGATTGTTGATACAAATGACTAATAATGTTGATCTTGAATGCTCTTGGCAATAATATTTTCTCTTGAATTCTAGAAGGTGTGTGTTAGATTTCTTCTTAGATATCAAATGGTAAAATAACTAGGTAATTATAGGTGTTTATCCAATTTCCCAAAAATTAGATTCCAAAAGCTGACACTTACAATTTGAATTTTGATCATTAAAATGCTGCCAAAAACATATTTAATTTGGGTCTTGGCTCATAAAGGGGACCCATTCGCCCAAGGGCGAATGGATCTTGGCCCAAATTTCTAGGACACACATAATCCAAGGCAATTTAATGATTGAATGCATTTTTTAATATCGGTTCCCCTTTTGGAAAACGGAAAGAATAAGGCTTTGGAATGCATAATTTGGAAAATTAGAAGCTTAATTAAGTCCAATAAATTAAGGGACCCAAACATAGTGTGAAATTGTAAAGGTATACAATTTTCTACACTACAGAAAGGCAAGTTGAAAATTTAAAAACCATTCATGCTCCATGTTTTGCCTCAACTATATAATTTTACCACTTTTTCCTTGTAGCAATTTAAAATTATCATAGTCGATCACACTTTCACTACCTACACAAATTGATGATCTTTCTCAAATTAGTTTACTAATTCATTTCGACATATGTGCTTTAGTTTTAAGGCACCTTGGAGATGGTCTAGATCATCCCAAACATGACTCTAGCCTAATCATGGTTTCTTATGCATCATAACATGCCCTAAAATTAATGGTATTTTAAAGACAACAAATTAGGAAACCTCAAATGATTGATGATGACAACATTGACCCAATGGTCTAACATTTGACCTAATTTTTTGGATCAACCGTACTATTATGTGAAGATAAGAATTTATAAAATTGATCTCATAAAGTATAATGAATCTTTTAGGTAAAATATAAAAAAGGATTTATTTTTTACGGAAAAAAGTATATCCTATCTTATAAAGATCATAATTAAGAAGTTTCCAAATTTTCATCTCAAAGAAAGATTTTATTTGGATTTGATTATCAAGAAAAATTTCTTTAATATAACAAACAAGTTCTACATAATGGCTTTTTTTTGGAATATTGTAATAATAGAATATGTTTAATTTTTTGAGTAGGAAATGTATATCATTATTGAAGAATACTTGTAATATGTTTAAATTTATATTTTATTTATTCATCAATATTGAATTCAAAAATAAGTATTAGATCATGATTGAAGTGTAGCTCAAGTAGTACTCGACCAATAATGCTAATTATTTTATCATTATAGTGATTCATTAGTAAAACACCTTTGTAGATTAATTATTTACTGAAATGAAGAAAAAAAGGAGAGATGGGAAGACCTAGAAATGAGGGAGCTATGCCAAAAAGCACAAAGAGGGTGTCCACCTAATCACAAATACACCTTTTCAATTTCATTAGAAAGAGGGAGAGTGTCACAAATGGTTAGAATTGACCTACAACCCTTAAGGTGAGTCAACCCCAAGTTTGAACACTTTGTTGCCCTAACTTCCTTCACAGAAAAATAATAAAATATGACTGGACAATAGTTTTGGGAGAATAATAAAAGTGCATTAACAATCCAATTTATGATATCTATCACTTGAAACAAAAAGTATTATGATAAAACTATCAGAAACAACAATCAACATGTAGATCTGAGAAGGTGAAGATATCGTGCACCTATCACCAAAAATGTTGTAAAGTGTTCTACCAAGACTCATTCACCCAAGGGCGAATGGGTCTTTGTACAAGGCTCTGAAAATTATTTTTTTAGTCCTTTGATGTTGGATCTAAGCTTTTGATTTCCTCAGGTTTCACTATTGGAAAGTTGAAAATAAATTCTCTGGGTGAGTTTCTGTATCTTGACAACTTTGACAACTTTACAAAATTCCACTTTTGATCCAATTTCAATCCTTCTTCACCTGCAAATCTGCAAACACACAAAGATAAGATTTTTTTTTTTTTGTGTATAAGGGTTTGCCTTGGTCAAACCCTAGTTTGGTAATTAAATGTTGATAATGAAATGAAAGCATAAATGGAAGGAATGATGAATGAACACTAGCTTGTTGCAACTCACCAAATCATTTAATGGATGCCTTTAGAGGACTGAAGTGTAATACATCTCTCTAAGGATTGGATCTTGCATGAGATGACTTTGTTGGATGCTTGAAAACTTGAAACCTGCATCACAATGTTAGCTCTAAAAACATGCATAGATGCAAATAACTTTGACATCATGATAGGATCTTGAATGTTGCAATAAATGATTGATAAATTTGCTCTCCAATGCTCTTGACAATAATCTTTGCTATAATATTGCTCCTTCAAAAGTCTTAGGATTTGAATTGATAAAAATACCTTGTATTTATAGGTGATTTTCTAATTTCTTGAAAATTAAACATCAAAAGCCAACAATTACAATTTGAATTTAGATCATAAAAATTTTGCCAAAAATATATTAAAAATGGGGTCCTAAACTTAAGGCAGACCCATTCGCCCTTGGGCGAATGGGTCTTAGGCCCTAAACCTAGGACACACATTTTCCAAGATGTGCAATTTGATGTTTGCAATTATTTAATGTAGGTTCCCTTTCCAGAAAATGAAATTAATTAGGATTTTAAATGCATAATTGGGTCAATTAGATGCTTAATTAAGTCCAATTAATTAAGGGGATGCAAACATAATGTGAAAATGTAAAGGAGTACATTTTTTGACACTACATTTACTATTGTAAAGGAGAATTGTAATACATTAAAATATTGTCGTTGCATTACAAGGACATTTTTCCTAGATCAATCCCTAGAAATTTGAACAAGGATTGAAGATAACAATCGATCCAGTCATACAATTGCCACTATAAATTGAAGTGTGTAAAGGAGAATGATAATTAAATTTAGCTCTCAAATTAAGGATGATTTGGATGGATGAGAGCTTTGCAAAGGGTATGGAAATCCATCAAAATATAAAGGACATAGGTATTTCATTAGATGTTGTAGTTGTCATTGCCCTAATAAACATTTATGCAAAATATATAATTATAGACAAGGTACATAAATTGATGTACAAATCTTATAACTTATGTGTTTTTCATCCATGCTCACCTATACAATTTAGCAGTTTGGCATTGCATCACATAAATGTAAGGAATTTCTAGCAAATGTCAGTATTGATGGGAATTTAATTCATGGCATATAGGGGGGAATGGTATTATTCAATAGATATTGAGATTCTTGTGGACACTTTTTTGAACTATGAAGAATTAAAAAGAAAGGAAAAAAATAGCATATACAATGGGTTCAAACCACCAACGATTATAATCCAAATTTTCGTACACTAATAGGTTGAGATTGTACACAATTCATTATTATTTGTCTTGATCAAGATGAAGGTTGCAATAAGATGTGGAATCTTTTAGCCAATAGGAATTCCAATAATTAATTTTTTGGCTATTTTTGTTTAAAAAATTTGTATGTTTACTTACCAAAAAATTACTTTGGAAAAAATTGTAACATATAATCAATTAATAAATATACATAATAATAATTGTTTAAATAACTTTAGTTGTAACAATAGTAATACCAAAATTAAATACTAATACATTAAGAAAGAAATAAATAATATAATTCATAAATGGTTATGTTAGAGGCCAATGTGTGTGCAATAATTTAGAATTAAAAAATATAAAACAAAGCTTCATATTCTAAAGCATTACAAATCTCAAATAGATTAGAAAATATAGTTTCGAACAACAAAAATATAACCATATAAACAAGTTACCAAATGAACTCCATTGATAAGATAGACATGCTCAAGTGGATGTGATTGCTCAATAATCCACTGCAAAAAAAAAAAGCAACATCTATTCATGATTTCTTTTTCATTCATTTTGAAATGGTTGAACTTATAAAACTAATGGAGAACAAATGAAAATAATTTCCTTGGATCAAGGAGAAAGTGGAAAATTTGTTAAAGTAATAAACACTTGTGTCATTCAAAAATTATGTCTGTAATAAATGGAGAGATTTGTATGGGAGTGTGAAGTTATTAACTATTTAATGAAGTAGTTAACTCTTTATTACAATTATTTTATTTTTCAAATGGAGGGAAGATGATAATGAAGTAGTTAACTCCATTCATTTATTTTATTTAAATGGTGAGAGGGAATATGTGAGGTAGAAAAAAATTAATTAATTAATTAATTTGGGTGTAAGATTGAATTAAACTAATTAAATAATATTTTTAATTAATTTTGGTGGTGAACTAGATTAATTTAAAAATATGATTATTTAATTAATTAATAGCATATTAATTAAATAATATAATATAATTAATTGAATAATGATGATGAAATGTTTGTATAAAATGATGTTAGAGAAATTTGATGTTTCTACACAATATATTAAAAGGAGAGCTAGTTTTATAAGATTGCATTCTATTACCTATTATATTCTCATATTTAAAATTATTGTCAAAGTGTTGCAACCCAAAAGACATTTTTATTATTCACTTAGTCAATTTAAAATAAGCTTTTGACATTAAAAAAAGTATTTGGAAATATATATAAAAGATAAGAATTTCCATAATCTTAGAATGAAGCATATAAAATATATGAAAATTACTCTCAAACTCAAAATGATGTAGGAGTATATCTTATAAAGGCCATAAATTTTGACTTAGATAGTTGATAAATCCCATTTTTTTTAGCATGAATATCTTTTAAAGTGTGAGATTCCTATAACATGCTTGCTCCATCAAATGCCTCAAAATTATATTTTAGTGTTATTTTTTTTAGATTTTTTAGAATCTAAACTCTTTGGGGCCTATATATGAGCACAAACTTGGGTCGTAAATCACTCCCTAGACATGTTAGAATATTCATAGGATAGAGGATAATTATTATGTCTTTTTTGGTTGAATGTAAAATTGCTAATAATAATAATTTGTTAAATTTAGCAATTTCAATTGCTCTAGATAGTTTTTTAGTTGAATAATTTTTTGGTGCATCTTAATTATGCTAGATAGCTACTGAGTGGTGTGTTTTCTTTTAAATTAAATACTATTGTATTTTGATTCAATGGTTGAAGAATAAGATATGGATTTTGATTTTTTTATTGTTAAAATTATTGTTAGGTTTTTGTTGCATTTTAGAATACATCACAAAACTAAGGTTGAATAGAAGCAATGAATTGCATAATTAGAGTTAAATATTTTTCTTGTAACAGATGATAATTAAGTTCTATATTTTTTTATTTATAGGAAATAAAGTTAACATGTTAAGAGATCAATGTATAAGAATACCAAGATGTGAATATTTAGTGAATGGTTTTAGGACATTCTCAACATAATTCACTAAATGCAAAATATAAAATAATGAACCTTACATGATGGGTCTAATTAGGGCATAAATTTTTATTTATACACCAATCCTAAGGGTATACCATAATTTTGGTAACTCAATGAACATGATAAGATGGATTTATAACTCTAGCATCCTCTCTAAACACAATTTAGAAGGTTTAGAGGAATTTATTTACATGAAAACCATCCCTAATAGGAAGCGTGTACTCTCCAATATCCCAAATGATGATTCCCAAAATATTGAGCTAGTCCTTCAATCTAACAAACTTAGCTTATAATTTGTCATCTTCAACTAAATAGATTGTTAAGTAGAACATTGGCGAACATTAATATTTTTCATCTAGAAAAGCTCAAGAAAAATATGAACAATTGAAATGGAACCTTGATACATGCAATAGAATAAATTTAATCTCTTGTGAAAGACCAATATCTCTTGTCAAAATTGGAACTCTTACCACCTCGTTGACTACATTAATTATTCCTTTTATACTCCACCTTAGTAGTAGATATTGCAACTTACTTATGCTTATGACTATTGGAAAATGGAAAGAGACCTATGGTGTCTCTTACCATGAAAGGAGCACATAGGAAATCAACTTGATTAGAATAGAGTCTAAGATTATATCTATACAAAAAAACACTATAAACACAAATTAAATTAAATAATGTGTATTAAAATTATAAGAAACATAAATAGTTACATTATTTTAGTAAAATTATCGAATAATATCTTGAATAAGCTCCTTTGATGGAGATGGTGTAGAATTATATCATACTCACTTATATTTAGTATTCTCTATGGATCCCACATGAAACTATAAAATGAGTTATCCTTTTATGTATAGATTTATAATGTAAACCTAGAAATAATCATATTGACTCTATTGCATTATAGTTTAATGTGATTGACCATGAGAAAGGTTGATTTTGATTGGTTTGATTGCACATCAACTTACCTTTTTATAATTTCTTAATTAATTAAAATAATAAAATTAATAATATTCCTAACTTTAACAACCCAAATAGCTAAGTAAGCTTAAGTACATGGTAGCTATATGACCACACCAACACCCATCTTAAGATCACCTTAGGGAGTGCTATATAAAAAGAGTGTAAAAACTTAGAAATGAATCCCAATAATAAGGTACACTAAGGTACCCATGTACTATGCTCAAAGTTAGAAAGGAAGGACTGACAATACCATTCCAAGGAAAAAATATTTTACCCATAACAACAAATATTGAACACGAACATATGTTCTAAGACTAGGGGACTACTTTTTGTACAAATTGCAAAGTCCTAGGTCTAGATGAATTATTTAATGTTCATTTATTATTATAAATAATGTACCCAAGTGGAAAATAGTGCTTTGTTTGGATGTAATATCAAGATTCCATTATTGGAACTCTTTGTCACATGTTGTTGGTATTATGATGATCGTAAGAAGTCATTAAATATGGGGTGACTAAGTGGACTATGACTAGCATAATTGATAAGATATTTAGCCGATAGGCTTTTAATTGTGGACTTGCAGTCCACAGCCCATGGAAATCTTGTCTCACGCCCCTGCAAACAACTCCACAGGTCGGTAAACCTATCTCACGCACTCGAAATACCACGTCGTTGAACTGCTTGTCAGAAACCATTTTTAATTATCTGTTTTTGTAGACACGGCTCCACATCAAACCTGCACTCATTAAAAATCGTATCAAATCTCCACTCATTAAAGTCATATCAAAAACAGCTGGCTAATAGAATGCAGTGCTATTAATATCTACCAAAAATGTAAATGCAACGCCATTAATATTTACTGTGAATAGATTGAAGTAATAGCTGTCGATAAATTGGTTTTGGTTCGTCTCATTAAAAAAAAAAATTGTGATGGGGCTTCGTAGTTTTTCCAGCAAACTCTGCCCATTTCTACTGTGGTAGGGTTTAATAACTTTTCCTGCAAACTCTGCCCTTTTCCTCTCATTAGCATCATAGACAACACGACACAATTTTGTGCAGAATCTTGAGGTAAGTCACTTGCCATGGTCCAGGGAGTTTTATTTATTTTTGGTATCTGTTAGTTGCTCTAAAACAATTCTAGGTTTTCAGCCATTAGGCAACTACCTAAGAAGCATCTACGAATGCTAACGTTTTGCTTTATGTTTTCTTTTAAAACCTTCACTTCCAACAATCTTATGTTTCACCACTCGTATTCCTAAGAGATCTGAGATGAAGAAGAGGTGCAAACAAAGAGAAAAGGGTGTGGGGAAAAGAGGGCGACACCAACCACACAATTATTCCTGCATCCTGGTCATTGGTTGCAGACATTCACCTTCCCTTTATGCCATTTGGTGGGCTGACAAAGGAATGGAGAGGAGGTTGTGCACTCTCAGGTACCAGGGCAACACCAGAGAACCATCTCATATTGAAAAAGAAAGAAAAAGCCTAGGTCAATAGCGAATATCCTTCTTGCTCTTCTTGCATATTTATAACACATGCATGGATGGATATAGCAAATCATTAGGCCCTCGGCCTATCATCCATGTTTTGCAGAGATTCCCTGGTCGAAGGTACAAATCCACTCCCTTAAATCTTTAAACTTACAATGCCCATGCTAGAGATCATCTCATAAATGCTTCATCGTTGCAGTAATCCTTTTAGACGACTCTTTCTTTTTTTCCATTTTTCATTTCTTGTTGGATATTTTGTGGGTTACGCCTGGAATGCATAGTATGTTGAGATGGTGATTCTTAATGGCCTTGTGGAGGTTTTAGAGAATAAGGAACCCTAGTACACCGTGAAGCTGAAAGAAGGGAGCACCCCTGCGTGTGCTCTTTTTAGGGAGGTGCTTGATGACATTAGTTTTAGTGTACGACAATGGTTGAGCATGAAGAGTCTTGCGATAAGCATAGATGGGGAGAAAGAAAATTGGTAAAGAGTCTTGCGATAAGCATAGATGGGGAGAAAGCAAATTGGTATACATGAGAAAAGGGCACGACAAGGGGGCTAAAGCAAATACCGGGTTTGATGCAGCTCATAATACAACAGCAGGGCAAGGGATAAGGGAAGGCGATAACATGGTGGATGTTAATGGAAGAGGAGGAGAAGGAATGGGAGCAGGAGTAGCAATAGGAGCAAGAGCAGCACCAGCAACAACAACATCAGTATCAAATGGTTCTTCAAGCTTGAGTAGGAAAAATGATGAGCTGAAACATCCACTCCTCGCGCAGGCCTATGAGTAGAGGGGATTTGTTTTTTGTTGTTTGCTGAGTCTGTCTAATGACAGTGCTCTAAATGGCTAAGTCGAGACCCTAAGGAAAATTTCATTAGGAATTTTATTATATCTGTTTATGGTTCTTCTCACTCATGATTTCAAACGCAATTTTACTACAATAAAATAGCAAGCTAGCCTAATTGTTGTTGTAAAAGAGTATACAAATATATATCTTCTATTTCTGATTAAAGGAAACACCAAAGTTTTTATTGTATTTTTTTTATTTCAATACAACCGTATATCACCATATGTATACAAAACTTCTTCACCTACAACCATTGTTTTAAAATGAGAACATCTATCAATATTGAGATTATAGTTCATATTAACACCGTGAAAGATTTAAAAGATTTGAGGCTTAATGCAGATGATAGGAACCCCTATATATTTGTGAAGTCAATAGTAGCTTAGAAAAACACATATAACAGGACTAGGATTGGCAATTTTTTACGATGATTATTAAGGAAGTTGCTTGGGAAATTAATCATCCGTATGGATGTTCGTACTTTTGTGAGTTTTGGTAGATTGTGTAGGAATAAAAATGATAAGTAGGTTACACAAAGATGATTAGATATTCCATGGGTGTACATAGGAATTTGGAAAATCACAAATCATTGCATTGTACCATTCGTTGGGTATCTTGTTAAATAAAGATCTTGAATTAATAGCAAAATATGATCTGTGTTGGAATGTGTTTATACACTGTTGAGTTCTACTATGTGTTCATTGTAAATTTGATCTCATTTGCAACGTATCCATGTCTTCATGTGTGTGTAACATATTAGGTTTTTGTTTCTTCTATTTATATGCATGTGTGTGAATCAAATAGGTCTTATGGCCATTGGTTAAAACTCTCTTTTGTATTGAATCTTCTCTAGTCACTTTTTAAAGAGGAATTTTTGGATGCACATAAAAATAACATCATCGATAATAAAAATCCTCTTGCTCTTGTTCTACATCTTGATGATGGATAATAAAAATCCTCTTGCTCTTGTTTTTCATCTTGATCATTTTACTCATATTGCTCTTGCTTTACATCTTGATGATGGATCATGGAATGTGATCTGAAACTTTGATGAAAAAACTTGCACACAATTGAATCTAGAAGCAACAAAATTACAGTAAAAATCCTTAGAAGGCATTTTAAGTACTTGCATCTACTAAGTAATTAATCAAGAAACTTTAGAGTTTCAATTCATTGGCACACTTTTATTCCATTGTTTTGTTGTATGCTAAATGCCTTAACATATCTATACATGGATGTCTTTTGTTGAGCACTTCTATACTAACATTCATTTAAGAAATTAATGTTAGTGTTTCTCACCACTGGCTCCAACTTCCCCTCAATTGTACATTGTTTATCTTTTAATTTACTCCTATTGAATAAATGTAATATCCAAATCCAATATACTATTGCACTAATGCATAAAATCCTCATGAAATTAGTGCTTGGCTACTCGCAATATTCAATGATATTGATGAATTAGTTTTTTTTTTGTAGTGCAAGTTATTTAATTCCATTTGTCCATGTTCCAAAAACAATCTATCCAGTAATGAGTTAGAAGCTTTACTTGTTGGGATCCATGTTCCTTTTTTGCTATAATAAACATGCTTAATGGAATATCAAGATACATTTAAATTTTATCTTTAATTACCTATCGGCATATCCCTTGAACCTCTTATAGGTGTTGTTACTTTCAATATATAGCCTGAGAATGAATATTGTTGGCAAAGAAAGAAAATTTAACTTGTCAGTGCAATCATTAATATACATGTATGGAGAAATCTCTAATCTTTTACTTTGAGGCAATTATATAGGTCGGGATTAATATGGATAAGGAAGTTTTCAATAATCTTTTACTCAAAGGAAGGAAAGTTTTCCACAGAGAAGCTTGATTCAAATGGTATTGGAAGGGGAAACAGAGACGAAAATCTTAGAATATGAGAAGCCTGCAAAGTATCGTTGACTACTTCCAATATCAGTCAACTTCCAATATGTTGATATCGGAACTGAAAATTCCAGTTATGTGGACAAGCATCTCCTCTTACAACATTCCCCTGTTGTTTGCAGTAGTCTCTCTTTAACCCAATTCTCCCCTTTTTCATATCGGATCTCAAATTAAAAACAACATTCCCCTCCTGTTTGTATCTTCGATTCAAGAATGTTTATATTTGTTTCTTATGACAAGCAGAAAACCAAATAAATAGATTTAAAGCAGTGTTCAGACGTGTATGTGATTTACTATTGTAATAACTCTTTTCTTCAGATTTACATTCGGTTTTTAATGCCCCATAACTGCCCAGTTACTGGTATGGTTGTAGTATAGATCATTTTAAATATGGAGTACAAACTATTACATTTATCGATAAAAAATTGCTTTTCTTTTTATTTTTGTCTTACTATTTCAAAGATAATTTTTTTTCCATTCTGTTATTTTATTTTATTTAATGAGATCAATATTTTAATTCAGAGGAGATGTCTGAATTAAAGGCATTTAATTCAGAGGAGATGTCTGATGAGAAAAACAGATATCATTTATTTCTTCTGTTTTATTTCACTCTATGCAAGCATGGTTCTTTGAGTATGCGCAAAAGAGTATTGCACAACCTCATGACAGATGTTGCTTATGATATGCGTTGGCTAAGCCTACATTTGGGTGAGGCATTTTGTCAAACGCTCCACTAAATGATTATTATAATCATACAAAAACTCCATTCGAACCATCTATTATTATTTGGATGTTTACCGATGCCATTAGTTTCTCTTGGTCATTTTTTCAACCAATGCTCTTCTTTCACCACAATAATTACTTTGTTTCCAAGAACATGTCATGAGATCTAAATTTTATATAGAGAAGCATATAAGATAAATTTAATTTGCTGATTATTTTTGTGATGTGCAGGTGGTTACAACAGATGAATACTGGCCAAAGAAGGATAGCAGTACAACTGCAATAGTTAAAATGCAAGATGTGCTTCAAGACAGAGTTAGGAAGTGTCCTAATTATAAACACTTAAGTTATTTTTCCCCTGTGACCAACCGTATCTTGGTGCACAGGTGCCTGCATACGTACAGTGCAGGAACACAACACCCAGTAAAGTGCCCAATATTTGCACATGCTACTGCAAGAGTACAACAGTATGCAAGATGCAGGAGTATGCAGGGGAAAACCATCAAAACTTGAGTATGCTATAAAAATTTAAATAGAAACATTAAACTTGAAATTTGCAACTTGAATAATAACTTCATAGTGGAACTTAGTACAATTGAAATCAAGCACATCTTATTTCATTTTTTCCTTACAAGTTTGGTTTTTTCTTATTAAATATAATGTGTTTCTAAAAAAAAATTCCATAGAGAGGTGTTTGGGATGCTGTACATGCACTCTAAGTACTCTGAAAATAGATTTTTTTCTATCAATATGGTGATTTACAATACATGGGTTGAGTTGTTGGATCTTGTTGGCCTCCTCCCAAGTTTATTTTAGTGTTAGAAATGAATTAGTTCATGTTGGGTCTAACCACAGAAGCGGAGCTTTTTTTTGCATTAGCATCCCTTTATCAAGGGACTTACAGTTTGAAGAACCCAAAGAAAAATGACAAATATTGATTCACAAAATATTGCCATCCGTATATCATTGCTGTTGTGAAGGAATATTGGGACGGTATCATTGCTGTTGTAAAGAAGCTATGCAAAAGTCAGAGTATGGGGAGGCTGTTGTTCTTAAGCTTCAGCTTGCTGCGTTGTTGGAGCTGATTTCTTCTTTTGGTTACCCATCTACATACTCAACCAAATATGAAAAAGTAAAGAGATTTTTTCCCAGCAGAATCTTATTGAAACAGGTTCAGCCATGCAACTTCCCCCATTTCTAATGTGTTTAGAAGCAGCTCTTACTACTAGACCTTCCGTGCTTTCATAGCTTATTTTGTCAATCATCCCCTCTACACACAGAATGCAAGAAACAGGGGCGTACATTTGAGGCCTAGCCCTGAGTTTAACTAACTTGGTTAAAAATATGTTAAGGTATATTTTTGCCATAGTGGATTCCAACTTTCATTTGCGCGAACAGGCCTATGAGAAGCATGGGCAGTAACATCTGAGCACATTTTTTGTTTTTTCTTATAGCATGGCCTTTGCAACATTGACTGCCACGATCATGCATGTAGTCATCTTCCATGGAAAGTAATAATTTCTCTCTTGCCTTCACTAGATTGTTTATTTAGATTTGGAAATCATAGTCTAAAGAGATTTGAGATTCAGTAAATTTAATCAGAAAATTATAAAAATTGTACAAAATTGCCCATACTTGTATTTAGTTCTTATGGTTCAATGTTTGAGTGCTTTAGGATTTTCTCATGTTTACACTCCTATGATACTTTATATTCATTTAGTTTTCACAATGTAGGATCTTTTCACCATAACTCTTCTATATTTTAACTGGATTTAGTATTGTGGCATTAATATATTTCAGATTGTGATTCAGATTTTTATTATTTTACCTCATAGAATTATCTTTTGTCTGCTGTTTTAACTTTTGATTCTCCTAGATGTGAGGTTTGTGTACCACCAAAGGAAAAGAGGGGTTTTGATCATTATCTGTTATTGCCTGGATTTGATACATTTTAGAGCTTGGCCACACAATGACATACCCTACTATTGTTTTAATCATCAACAAACACAGGGCCAATAATGTTCAGATATCAATAATGCTCAGCAAACTATATAAAACTATCGGTGTATTCCTTGCAGCTCCCCCGGCTGCAAGTGCTAGTTATAGTCATCTATAAAATTTGTGTAAGTGATATCATTGCACCCACATGTCCAGCACATGGGAATTGTATAAGATACCCTTTGTCATAGGTGTTAATTGGTCAATTAAAATTTTACTTTTTAAATTGGGTGGAGGGTTTATGGATTGGACTTCAACCATTTGATCCAATTATATTGTCTCATTGTTTTGAGCTCATATTTTTAGAAAATCAATCATAATTTTGTGGTCTCCTTGGCTTATATATTAAGGGCTTGGGATGGAGATTGTATCCATAGTTTTATGCATTCCTCCAAGTTTAAAGTATAGATCCTCTATGAAGCACAAAGACTTTGTTATTGTATTATAATACTTATAATTGAATAATACATTTGGTGTGTGCTTTTGAGGTTGGGTTTTTTTTCCCTTTGTATGGTTTTCTTAGGGTATATTATATGTTATGTTTTATTGTTCTTCTTCTTCAAGTCTCTTATTAATTTATTTCTATTTGTCGTGTCATTAGTCTACAAAAATTAGTATAGATATGTTTACATTCATTGGTATCCTAATTACATTATCTAGGGTTTTTTGTACTTTTTATTTCATTTGGTATTATAACCTATAAATATTGATGTATTTATGGGAGCAATACGTTGTATGAGTGATCCTTATTTCAATGGGAGCTTTCTGGTGTGTTCATGTGTTTATGTACAAATCTAGTAGGCACATATATAATGGAGGTGGAGAATTTTAGTGAAGCTAGATTTAATCTTTAGAATCTCAAGGTGGAGGATTTTATTATTGAAAGAGATTTGTGGTTCATAGCTTCTATAAGAAAAATCCTCTAACAAGAAATATGAAGAATGTATAGTTTTTGACAAAAAGATAAGGAACCTAATTTATCTTTGCCTTATAGATTCAATCCTATTAACTTTTTCATGAGAAACGATCATAAAGAACTTCTAGATGAAGTTAGGGAACTTGATTAGATAATTTCCTTGTAGAAAATATTTCTAATATTAGAATTTGTATTCCTTAAGGATGAGGAATGTAGATTTTGTGACAAAGAACTTGAACATGTTCAACATAGTGGTGAGCTAGTTAGTGTCTATAATGGGAAATTGGATGAGGACCGACAGTTATTGTGATCAATATCACCATCTCAAAGATGATTTGACTAGCAGAGGTCACTCCAAGGACACAGGTAAGGGTAATAAAAATGGTAAGTGATATAAATCTTAAGGGGAGATCAAGTATCATAAAATATCTAAGGTCAAGTTTTAGAATTATTGTGAGACCAACCACATTTAGTAGGATTGGGAGGACAATAAGGCTAAGAAGTAGTCTAAGGATGAATTTAAATTGAACAAATGTGTTCTCCCAAACTATGAGTTTTTTGCATGAATTGAAGATGAAATTATTAGATCTACTATGAATAAGTGTGCATAAATTAATAAGAGAAAAGGTGAAAATAAAAATGTGATTGGGGGTACAACTAAGTATGATATGTAAAACAAAGTTGAGTAAATAAATCATACTTGTTATCGACTTATCTATGTAAAATCAAAGTTGAGTAAATAAATCATACTTGTTATCGACTTATCTATGTGTGTGTATGATGCGAATGAAGATTGTAGATGAAAATAATTTCCCCCGCACATGTCTTAGACTAATGAGCATGCATAGAGATATAATACCTTTAGTATCGAGGTTTGTCTCAACTTGGTGTACATATATCCACCTATCATATATCAAAACTTTAGGCAAAAGGAAACAAATGTCATCATATTAACTCATGCCTTGGTGTACATACATCCGCTTTCCATATAGTAAAATGCTCTATGATGATAAAAAAGGCATAAAATAGAAAGCACCTACTATATCAATCCATCTCTTTCTATTTACATCACTCATCAATCAACATCCACTATCTTATCACTATCGTTCATCATACCAATCTTTCTTCCTATTCCACATCTTTCTTATTCTACTCTATCCATTTTCCTTCATCTATATCATATTTTTCTTATTCTTTTCGAGAGTTTAACTTAACAATTTCATTCTTCTGTCAAACTCTAGAGGGGGCATCCTACATTCATTTCTTCATTTCACTAGGACAAAGTAGGACATGTCTTCACTTTCTTTGAAACAATGCTATAAAAACACATTGTCTCAAAGAGGGGCAAAATGTAGACACCTAATTCTGATTAAATGATTAAATTAATGATCATTTTCACTTCATCTTGATAATTAAATAATTTCATATTATTTAATTAAATTCATATCATCTATTCCTCTATATTAATCAAATAATTAAATATTATTTAATTAATCTATTAATCAATCCTCTTAACTAAATCATGCAATCAGTTAACTAGAATCATGTAGTCACTTAACTGAACCTTAATTCCTCTCATCAATTCTCAACCATTGATTTTTTGAATCTCTCCTTTGATCTTGACTGTTGATCGATGTCATCGAATATCTACAAATCAAACCATCCTATCCTTCATTTTTCATCTTAGATCATGCATGAAAACTATAATCGTATTTTGTAGGAGCTTTTGTGTTGTTGTGATAAAATACAAATATGAGAGCAAAGATATCCACACCATTTCTCCTAAGGTGAAATAGAGGAGAGCAATGGAGTTGTACTAAGGTGAATTGTATGTGTTCTTGCAAGGTTTGCATTTGTTTAATTCAATTTATCTTATTGCTTCATTGTTGTGATCATTTGACTGTGTTTTGCTTTGATTATTGCTTCATTCTTTCATCACTTCACAGTTAATTTTTATTATGTTCATACAACTATATAAGCAAAAACTCCATTGGTGCAGAGGTGATTTATACAGTTACTAAAAAATAATTCCTAGTTGTTGTATATGCAAAAAATAATTTTTGTCATTATATCACATGGTATAAAGTGTTTATTCATACTGATCATTTTGTAATATAATTTTTAATGAATAAGCCTATTGTTACTGGAAGAGTTATTAGATGGTTATTATTGTTACAAGAATTTTACATTACTATGCTTGATAAGCCTGGTCATAAGAATATTGTTGCAGATTTCTTATCCAGGTTGCAACATAATGATGAACCTATACCAGTGGTTGATACTTTTCTAGATGAACATCTTTTTTTCCATTTTTGTTAAGATTTGGTTTGCATACATTGCTAACTAATTAGTCACTTGCAATTTTCCTCCTCATTTCTCTCCTCAAGATTGACAAAAACTTGTAGGACTCAATAAATGGTACTTATGGATCAATGGACTTCTATTCTGCACTGACATTGATAATGTCATGCATCATTGTGTAACCGAGGATGATGTCTTTGTATACTTAGAGCATGTCATATTGAACCTTCTAGAGGATGTTTTGCAACCCAAAGGGTTACCACCAAGATTCTTATTGTTGAGTGCTATTGGTGTACAATTCATAAGGATTGCAAGAGGTATGTTCAACATTGTGTTAAATGTCAATGCATGGGTCGACCTGCATGTTCTGATGAGATGCCTCTGCACTTGTAATTATCCATTAAACCCTTTGAAAAGTGGGGTTTAGACTTTGTGGGACACATCAACCCTTCATCCAAAAACAAATAATACATCTTGGTTTTCACTGTCTATGTTACCAAGTGCATTGTAGTTATAATCTTTATGCTTGGCCGTGCAAACCAAAGGACAAAACAATGCACATTTTTTTTAAAAATAATACAAAGTAAACATATAATGAAACATTAAAACATATTTACATTGAACAATAACATCATAAACATCGAGTCCTTTGGGGCACGCGAGGTCACATCGCATAAACAACTCATAACGAAAGATAAACATAAGGCTAAATAACTTAACTAATCTTACATCGATCATAAACATTACAATAACCATTTACAAAGGACAACATACATATATCCATAAGCATAAGTATAAATACATCACATGATACATAATAAGCCTCATAAATCATGAATGGTTACAAGGGTGCATTTACAATACATCATCTTTTGATACATTACATGTCCACAATATATGAAATACAATAAAACCTCCCATACATGTGGGATAGATACATAATACAAGGAATGTCAGAAATACAAGATGAATATCTGGTACAACCTCCATCTAAAGGATACTGTGAAGAACGAACGTTGATGGGGAACCCAACAGGTGCGGAGCACGTTCCACCTGACCATGTAGGTTTTAGAAAAACCCACCCCCGTGCTCAAAGGTGACAAGGAAGTGACCACGACCAAGAATGCCACAAGACTAACTCCAATAAGAAAATCATAGTACAATAACTCCAATAGCAACATCAAAAGATAACATAGATCATAAACGATGACAACCAAGATTCAATCACAATAAACTCAAAGCCATATAACACATCATAAATAAGTCAAAGGCAACAACCATAACCACTTGCCAAGAAAATCCAAGACAACAATCGTAACACACTTCCAGAGGCAACCAAGAAAACAAGCATAAGGGAAACTAGTGGAGAGTGTCATCGCATAGCCTTCATGGGTTATCCTGGCCCTTCCTCCAACATGAGGTGTCGGCCCCCATCTATGGTTATCCGGCCCTTCCTCCTGCTTGGTGGCCGACCCATGGGGTGACTCATGCGAGCCGTTAACCTCTCGAGGATGAGGTAGCGACTTTATACCACGACCTTCTCAATCTACCATTAGTCTGCGGTAGCCCTAATGGATAGATGAGGTATCCAAGATTATCTTATATGTTTTACTACCCATCCCCCTAAGTTCTATTATTAGGTTTTCACTTGTTAATCTAACTCTTACGTGGGTTATCCTGAGCCCTTCCTCCTATTTGAGGTGCCGACCCCCACAAAGAGCCACTCTCCCTGGAGACCCAAAACATAATCAAAAGCAAGGGTTGTACCATAAAAGAAAACAAGGCATTAAGTCTCAACATATGACATGCGAAGTATTACCCATCTCGCTAAAAGGCACACAACAGGTTCTCAACAATATCTCGTACAACCCTTTCATAATAATGATACCAAACAACTTGCTACATCAAGAGCACATAAAACGAGGATATAGACCAACAATAAAATTTAGCCTCTAGAAGCCTAAGGTTCACAACATCCATAGATGGGTTCATAAAATCAACTGGGTTCCCACATCGAACAAGTCAAAACGATAACATACGATAAGAAAAAATAAATTTGAAGATAACATTTTGATAATAATTCAGTTATGAATACCATTCGACTAATTTCCATAAATAAATTTCAATCATATTCCTAATTTCATAATCATAGGAGAACTCAATGTTTATATATATATATTGAAAAATAAAAAATGTAAAAAGTAACCTTTTGTTTATTTTCTTTCTATATATTTAAATAAATTAATAAAAAAAAATATATATATATTTATATTAAACATATTAATATTAATATAAATATATATATATATATATATATATATATATATTAATATATATTAATATAAATATAAATATATATTAATATAAATATAAATATATATATATATTATATAATAAAAAACTAAATAAAAACTCCAGTCGTTATGGTTTTGCACAACAATCCCTGATTTGTGATCGTATGGACTTTATTGCAACTATTGCCCATTGGGAAGAAGGAAAGTCGGTGACCGTCCCATTACCCCAATAAAATTATTATTTCCTTTACATTAAAACAAAACCTCACAACAATTAGGCCTAGAAATTAAATTTGAACAGGTTTTATTTAAATATATAAAATATAAATGTATATATATATATATATACTTTTATAAGAATGTATATATATATACATATATATATATATATTTATCAAGAACATCTTCTGTAAGAAAACTGATAAATATATTCAACTGTATATTATATATATATACCCCAAAGGCTTATATATATGTATATATATATATATATATATATATATATATATTCAAAAACTCATTTGTCTTAGAGGGGAAACATTTTTTCATATCAAATCATAGAAATATTGGACATTTTCAGAACCCAAAGTAAATTTCTTTCATTTGTTTGCTACCTAGAAGATTTCTAAAACCCTATGAGATTTCTTTTCTTTTACAGAATAACATTATCTATTTTTACTGATTCAGAAAAAACAAAAGAAGAGAATGGAACTTGGAGTCCTACGTTTGCTGAAGAATTGCTGAAACTTTTCTTGATTCCAACCAACCTTTTTGAAGAGCTCCCCTTCCTTTCTTCAGAACTTCTCCACCTGATTTCCTTGATCAATTTCCTAATCTAATATTTAATTCAGAAGAGCCTCCCCTCTAGAACAATGAAAGAGTGAAACAATTAAATAGAGAAAACCCCAAAGGATCCAATTTCAAGAACTTAATATTTTTGTGTAGCTTTTGTCAATTTTCCCGTGAATGAAAATCTCACAATTTTGCTATTAAATAAAAGATATCTTCTTCTTTTCTAAAAACTCCATAAATCAAAATTAAAAGAAGTTTTCTATTTCATTACCAGCTTTTCAGCCAAAACTCAACATTCATTAGTCCTTTTTTTTTCTTTTCTTGATTTTTTTCTATTTAACCACACTTTTTGTTTTAATTTTGATTTTAGCAAATTAAACTTGCAATTCACACAATTTAATTTATTTAATTATTTTATTTCATTAATTATCCTCAACATGCTATTTTACTTAAATATCTAAACACCAATTTTAAATAATTTAATTTACACCTTTCAATAATTTACATGGCTTTATAATATAAGACTTTTATATTTTAATGTGAACTATTCCAATACTATTATTAACATTAATTAAAATCATTTAATTATTTAAATGACATCATACTACACACCAATGTAACATTAATATCAAAAGTACACTCACACAAAACTACTATTATAAAATACAAAAAACGACAAAGGTCAAAGACACAATACCACTACACATAAGACGGGTTGAAAAACTTGGGACGGGGTGACTTCCTTGTCATCTTCTATTTCAACTTCATGCCCGTTGGGTTAAATTGATGCTTCCCTTGTCCTGCCGAAGCAGGTGGAATCAAGACTCTGTTCCTACAATTCTTGCATACAAACAAGGTGTGTACCACATGTATACATATATAATCAAGTACATCACATCATGAGAAGGAATTGCAGTGTAGCAGAGCACTCGTAAACGAGTGGTGCTACACTGTCCCCTCACCAAAACTATAATAACAATAAAACAACAAATATAAAGTAACATTGTTAAACTAAACTGATCACATCATATCATCATAAAATGATTACTAATCCACTGCATCACAATATACTACTAAAATCAAATTAAACATCACCAAACCAAATGTAACCATAATGTCATATCATAATATCCATGTCATCAAATAAAGTAGCATAATCATCAAGCAGTCTAAACTATCCAATCCACCAATCCAACCAATAAATAGTAACTATCAAAGTCTCAAAGTATCAAGCAAAACCATAGAAAAATAACAAGTCTAAACAACAACATGAGGTATTACAAGTACTCACACATGCAAGGGATACTAAGGTAGTTGATTTTTTATATACTAAAATTTTCACAAAGTTCAATGTACCAAAGGAAATTGTAACTGATTAAGGACCATAATTCACATGTGAGATCATTTTTGTCTTGGTTCCTAAATATGAGATTCAACATCACAAGTCTTCTCCATACCATCCATAAGCCAATGGTCAAGTTGAGGTCACCAACAAAGAACTTGATAACATCCTTACTAAAATAGTAGCATTTCATCAAAAGGATTGGGTAGCTTGACTTCCAGAAGCAATATCTAAGCTTATCAGATAACATGGAAGACCTCCACTGGTCTTACAATATATGGGCTTGTCTATGATAAGAAGGTAGTATTACCTATTGAGTTTGAAATTAAAACATTATGTACTACTTTGGAATTGGGTTTGAATATTATTAATGCTCAAAAGGAAAGAATTGAGAAACTCTATTCTTTAGATGAAATGCATCAATTTTTTCTCTTCCATACAAAATTAATTCAATAACAACATGCTCTCTGGTATGATCGTTTCATTTGTTAACAATCATTTCAGCCAAGATATTGGGCACTTTTGTATGACTCCATATTCCAAGACTTCAAGGGAAAATACCATACCAGGTGGCTTGGACCTTATGATATTAAAGTTATCTATGACAATGGTGCAATTAAGCTTCACACTATTGACTCCAATTACACTGCCCTTGTTGTTAATAGCCACCATCTGAAGTTATACAAGTAGCCTATCACAAAGGAAAGTTTTATGTCTAGTGTGAAAAAGAAACTCAATGTTCTTGATATAGTTCCTGTCACCTCTTCAAGTACCTTTTAGGTACTTCAAAATAAATAAATAAAGAAAAATGATAAAAAAAGTAATAAAATCTAATAATAAAAACCTTTGAGTGTTGTTAAACAATTACAATTTAAAAACCAATTTTCTAGCAGATTATAACTGAATAAATTTCCTAGAAGTGAAAATCGGGTTTCCAACACTCCTAGATAATACACAATTGAAAAATGGGTTCCCAATAGTCATGTATCAAGAAAAGAAAAAAAAAAGGGAAAAAAAGAGAGAAAATTAAAAAACAATAAAAAATAATAAGTTATTCTACCAAGATGGGAACTCATCCTAGGAGTTCTTGTCGCTACCTATTTTATGAGGCGATAGGAGAGTTTTTGTCACCAACCATTTTCTTGTGTTACAAATTTCCTTTCAATGAAATTCCTACAACTACTATAGAATTATACTCCCTATTGTAGCTACTAAGATAGCTTGATGTTGGCACACCCACAGTATTCATTTTAACACCACAATGTACTCCTATATCACATGGGACACTTTAGTATTGGACGAGACACCTCACCATCAGATGAGACACTTCAGCATTTGGATGGGACACCTCACCATCAAGTGAGACACCTTAGCATTGGATGGGACACCTCAACACAAAAAAATCACATCACCACCAGTGGAGACACCTCAACTACCAATCATACCCCTCAGATTTCTACTCATCATTGAATCCAAAGTACAAATGATGATAACTTTTCGACGATATATTTATTCTTTATAATTCATGAAAATATTTTTACTTTTATAAAGTCACTGAGGGTAGTGTTGTACACTAAGTTGGGAGGAAAGTATCATGTCAGTCATATTGAGCCTATAAAATTCTAATGCACTGTTATGATAGGTTTTTCACCTTATGCAAATTTAACCAAGCTTAATCACTAATTAGCATGGTTCTAAGCTTTACACATATATGATAGCCAATTATCAAGCTTACTTACTATATTTTTCCCTTCTTATCCTTATTTCTTGATTTCTCTGACCATCGTATTCTTCCTCTAACTATTGCAATCCCCTATTTTTGCTTACCTTTACGGTCTCTTTCTGGCCACTTTCTGCTACACAATATCCATGGGTGGCCCTTATAATAAAAAAGAGCCCACCACTATGGTAGCTTTGAAAGTTGATAAGAAAGTTTATAAAAAAATTTAAAGGGAAAAATGACATGTCCTTTTCAAGAAGTGTGAATATGATGACTAAATTACTCATTAATTTTCCATGGAATTTGGTGAAGGTCCAATGATAATGCAGGGTCTTTCCTTTTCAATTACTATCCAAAATATTGCAGATATCACAGGGTTGCCTCAAATAGGCAAGGCATACTTTGTTGCAGCCACAACCAAAATGACTGACCTACAACATCTCAAGCAACATTTTTTTTTAAAAGGGAGAAATTGAAGACGGTTCCAGGACAAGGCATCTTGTGAAACTCGCTCCATACCCCTAGGATGATGTTTTAAAGATCATTATTCAGTATATCACATGCGAGTGAAGGCATGCATATGTTTTTTCCCAACACTTTAGATTGTTATTCTATTTATGCCACAAGGATCTAGTGAATTTGTTGCATTATCTATTTCATGCAATAAAAAGAACCTATCAAGAAGTTCAAAAAGGGCATCATTGTTCCTTAGCACATCATGGTTTGATCAAGTTAATTTTCACTAAGGATTTAAAAGAGGTCATTCCCATAATTAGTTGGTCAATTTTTTGTAGGTGAAGAAAACTCTTATAGTATCTTAGCTTCATAAGTTGAGCCAAAGGCTCATGAAGCCAAGAACAAGGATGGTGAAGCTATGGGTCATGAAGTTGAAGACAAGGATATTGAGCTAGAGCCTCATGAAGCCCAAAACAAGAATATTAAGCCAAAATTTCATTACTCAAATGATGAAAAAACTAGGCATTTAGCTTACTAAACCGAAAACTGAGATACTGAGCCTGAAAATTCCCCAATTAATAATGTTGAGCAAGAAAAATATATAGAACATAATATTAAGGGAACTAAGACTAGCCATAGGGTTGAGCTAAGAATTCATGCTACTAAAAAGGGTAAAACCAAGAATTCTACAAAGACCACTAACCCTCAAATTGAAATAGGACCTTCTTGTCGTACTAGGCAGAAAAAGGAAACAAAATGTGGAAAAATCTTCAATATCTAAATTGCAAAAATTAGTCAATGTTTCCACCACTATGTGTAAAAAATAGAAAAATCAAACATAGAAATATTAGCCACTTACCTCTTAAGGAGTAAAGATAGGTAGAGCCATAAGCAGAGAAGGAAAAAATGACAAAAGATAAAATAACAACAGAGGAGGAAGTAGATGTGGGGAGGGTGTTAAGGAACAATGATGGCAGACTCCTAGGCGTGGTGGCACTCCCATTGGGAAACTAGACAAATCATTGTGTGGAGGTCGAGGTTGTGTTTATAAGCATGAAATATGTTGTTAGCAAAGGCTACTCCAAAATATGGGTGGAAGGTGATTCCCTAAACATCATTAATTATATGTGTCACTCATCATCCTAGTTGGAATGTGTAACAACTTATCAAAGATACCATAATCATGTTGCGATCTTGTGAAGAGGTTCGCATCTCTCACATTTACCAAGAAGGAAACTTGTTGGCAATTTGTTTTTCCAATGAGGCTATTAGTTTAAATGAGTTTTGTGTGTGGGAGGAGGGATCGATCCTTCCTGAGAAAGCTAGTAGCTTATTGAGGAATGATGGAGTGGGTTGAGATGATGCGGCATTTAATTTCTAGTACCTTCTTCCGTCTTTCACGCTTTGTGGGTTTCCTTTTGTTCTCTAGCTCTCAGTCGAGCAATATTCACAAGGGCTTTCTTCTTCTGGTGTTGAAAGAAATGGGTGGTGACAAAAGAAAAATTGAGTTGCATTCTTGTGAAGGTTTCAAGAAGAAAAAGAAGCTATGGAATATACTTCATCATGGTAATTTCATGCCTTTTTAGAAAGGTTGCATGGGCATGACCCTAATGCCTCAACGGAGTTTGTGTCATGCTAGCATAATCACAAGCTTAAGATAAAGGGCCTGGAAGTGGAGGTGAATGAGGAGTTGGTTGCTACAATAACTGGGATGCTAACGGTAGGCCGTAAGTTCTACAAGGACAAGAAGAGTAATAAGGAAGCGATGGCCCAATTCTTCAAAGATGACCAGCGAAAGAAATTGATCAAAATGGAAAGTTGGGGTTATGAGCGCAAATCCCTTAAGAAGATTTGGGCGAATGTTGTTGAGGTGATTATGCCCTATGTGACTCTAGAGGGTAAATTTACTACTATCCTCGGTCACCACTTTATGCTTCTAAATCATTTCAAGCATGGTTTGTTCATTTTTTTTCCATTTTTTTTGTTATCGTCCATGGAGGTTTTTGTTTACGCTCATTTAAAGAATAGGAGGGCTCCCATCCTCCATGAAGGTCTCATTCTCTTAATCATGGAGCATGTTAAGGCTCTTCTCCTGGTCCTTTCCATTAAGGGTAAGGAGAAGATTGTGAGTGATGTTTCTGGTTTGTTGGGCTCGGATACTAGTATGGAAGATGAAGAGGAAGAAGATGTGTCCTCGGCCCTTGCGACTACTTGTTCTAAAACTAACAGGGCAACCAAACGCCTTGTTTTATCTAACAGTGAGGACACGGAGGTGGGCTCAGATGATTCCCCTCCTAGGAATGAGGTGGTTGTTGGCCAGGATGAAACCGAAGGCAGTGGTAATGAGGAGGGTTTACAGGATAATGCTCTAG
Source organism: Sequoia sempervirens (assembly GCA_007258455.2). Taxonomy (NCBI): domain Eukaryota; kingdom Viridiplantae; phylum Streptophyta; class Pinopsida; order Cupressales; family Cupressaceae; genus Sequoia; species Sequoia sempervirens. The sequence continues at coordinate 7,659 of VDFB02341112.1, read as the reverse complement.
GTATGGAGGACAAGGATAAGCCAAGGTCATCCAAGCATATTGCCAACTTGAAGAACAAGGCCTTGAAAGTGTCAACAAAGGACCCCAAAGTGTTATGTGAGGGGAAGGATTCTAGTGAAAAGGCGGTGGCTATTGATGACTCCCCAAATCAAGACTCGCCCAATGTGGAGCTCAAAAAAGAGAATAAGGGTCATGATGAGGAGGATACTAAGAAGAAGAGAGCTAAACCAGAGCCTTTGAAGGTAAATCCCCTGTTCAAGGACTTCTCTTACCTCAATGATGATTCTACCTCTATGTTTGAGTTGCTGGATATGTCTAGGGTTGAGTCCACTGGAACTTTTAAGTTAGCTAAGTGGACACTTCAGGAGATTAATAAGATTAAAATTAAAATTAGAGGTTTGAAGGAGAATATGAAGAATATTCTAAAAGGTTCAGTGTCAAACATTCTGATTGAAAAAATTGTGGACCTTGAGGGTTCTTTCCTTGAATTCAAATCATTGTGTGAAGATCGATTGGCTGGTTTGGAAGCCAAGGTTTTGGGAATGAATGCAAATATAAAAAGCTTCTTCATGTGTGTCACATCTCTGTGAAGAATAGTACGGACTCTTTGGAAGTCCTATTACAAAAGATAAGTGAGCTTAGGGAGGACCAAGTTTATTTTTCTGAGTTAATGGAGAAAGAGCATTTGATCAAAGGAAAAGGAAAAAAAGGTGCAAAAGATGACAACAAGGGCCCTGTTGTTAGAGGGTCGGCTAAATGGAAAAATTCCTTTGAGACTGAGAAGAAGGAGTTGTTGGACATGATCGAATTGCACAGAAGCTAGGAGCTTGAGGTGGCCAACAACTTGAGCAGTATGAATTAGTGTTTGGATTTCCTATTAGTTGATGTCTATTTCCTGTTGGGTCTCAGTTTTCTTACTGTTGTTTTGATGTTGTTGGGTGTTGTTGTTAGGTTACTATTTCATCTCTTGTTCAACACCCCTTTTTGTCTTTTTTTTTGGCTAATGGTATGTTGTTGGTTTCGCTCTGAAGTAGTTGTTTAGCAACATTTTGTATCTTTTGTTGTAAAGGGTTTGGTCCCTTCAAAATTTTTCCCATATAATTAGAAACCAAGATCTGAAATGCAAACCAAAAATAACCTTGCAAGAGAAAAACAAAAAAGTAGAGGATTGCATAAAGATGTGCAAATTGATGTATTCAAAGTACAATAATTACAAGATATGATTTGCTTTATAAAAGAAAAGATGCATAACCTAATCTTATCTTGAGCAACAAGATAGCTCAACAAGATAAGGATGAATTAATTAACCTAGGAATTAAATAATGCCTAAGTAAAAGTTATGCAAGTGTAATTAAATATTAATTACACTAACATAATGAAAACATAAGAGGAAGCAAATAGAGGCTAAATTGGAAACTAAAATTCTTGATGAAGAAAATGAATAGGGAATTAATGATGACAATTAAGAAATAGAACATTCCATCTCCAATGAGCTATAGGAAGGAGTAAAGTCTGGTCAATATAATGTTTCCCTTATTTCTCATGAGAAAAATGAAGAAAGTCAAAACAATGTTACTCATGAACAAGATGTGGAAGCAAATGTATCTGACAAGCATACTGCACTTATTTCCCCTATCCTACAAGAGGAAGAATATGATTGGTTTCAACAAAATAATAATGTTCTACATGCCTTTTTTTTATTTTGATAAGTGACCATGTGGTGAAGAGGACCTAAATGACATAACCACCATGAATATTTTCTCTTCCAAATAGAACACAAATATTCCCATGGCTAATATTACAGAACAAGCATCTCCTGAAGACTCATTTCTAACAAAGAAAATTTAGATAGAAGAATTGGTTGATAACCAACAAAAGGAAATTTGGGCACTTCAAATCAAAGTATAATAGTTGGAAATGGAAGTTCATCCCCTTCAAATATATCTACAAAATTTATATCAGAAAAGCCAACAATAGGTCAAGGAGTTAGGGGAATTGAAACAACAGTTAGAATAATTGGTCAAAATAAAAGAACCAGACATGACATCCTATATAACCTTGGTAGAACATCATCAAATAATTAAAAAAATTGAAGGCTTCCTGGGAAAAGGAAATCATGGAAACTATATAGAAGTTAGCAATCGACCAACTTGAGTATGTAAGTAATATGCATGAGTACATGCAATGTCTTCAACTGGGGGGGGAATGATTAGTCAAAAGTTTCCCCATATCTATTATTAATTTTAACCTATACTTTAACCTTTCCTCCTAGGTTTCCATAACAATTTTATGAAATTAAAAAATGATTGATATGGGTTAAAAGAATAAAATATTCCTTAGAAAGTGATCATTTATAATTACTAAATATTTATTCGGTTGTGTGTGATAAAACAAGTCTCCTGTAGCCAGGGAAAGGGTGATGAAGATTCTTTGAAAATATTTTCATGATCATTTCATTTTAACTTTCAACCAAGAATAATTAGTATATTGTTAGATAATCGATTTAATACCTTAAGAAGAGTGGTTCTAGGCCATATAACTCTTTCTTAACTAACCGATGTATTTCAACCTTTGAATTATAAAATTGCAAACATATATTTTTTTGATATTATGTTTTTACATTAAAGCTATATAAATTATCTTATGCAATGCATACATCTAAGATAATACATATCAATATCATTCCCTTGGAGAGAAGTATTGTCATTTAGGTTGCTTTCAAGAATTATGTAAGTGCTTCCTTCAATCGATCAGTTGAGAAGCAATGCCCACTCTTTAGCCATTGTTTGAAGACATTTCTTTTTTGTTATTTTTTGTAAGGTATGTTTTGTGTGTTGTGATGATTTCAACAATTGATTAAGTTTGATATTGATTCTTTTTGGTAGAAATTCAAAGTAAATTTGATGGTTTAGAATTGGTTGTCATCATTTTTGTAGTTAATAATAATTTACAGTTCCTATTTCTCGAATGGTGAATAATAGCTCATGTCGCATGAATTATTTTATCATGGTTTTTGCAGTATGCAATTCATTTTGAATTCCTAGTTTATAATAGCATTAAAGGTATATATTAAAGTATTTTTGATAGTTAAATTTTTTTCCATCTTTAAGATAAATTGCATTCATTTAAAACCCATCTTACTACCTACAACCCTTGAGAAAATTACCACTGCGTATTTCATAAGTCTACATCCCAAATTGACATAAGGGTGAACTGAACCATAAAATACAACAACAAACTGTAAGTATAAACAAGCATTAATATCTTCAATCTTATGCGAACACACAGCCTAAGTATACACTTGATATGCTCCACAAGTTTCACATGGCTGATTGTTAGCCTACACCAACTCCATTTTTGTCAGGGTTCAAACTTGAGGCTAAGTGTTCTTCACCCTTGGTGGATGGTACTTTGTATTGACAACTTGTTGGTAGTCTCATCTATCTCACTCACACGAGATTTGATATTTCATATGTTATAGGCATGGTCTCTCGATTTATGAAGGAGCCACATAAGTTGCATTGGAAAGAAACTAAGCAAATTCTTCACTACATCAAGGGTACTTATAATCATGGAATTCACTATGTAGCGAGTGTGGACTTTGACTTGATGGGACATAGATTTAGATTGGGTAGGTGATTCTTAGGATGGCAATCTACTTTAGGGTATTGCTTCTTCCTTGGTTTTGGTCCAGTTTGTTGGTCGAGCAAGAAGCTGTTTGTTATTGCTCTTTCATCTACAAAGGCTGAGTATGAGGAGTAGTTAATGCTACTATTGAGGCCATCTGGCTTCAAAACATTCTCACTAAGTTTGGCATTCCTTTTTGAAAGACAACAACCATATTTTGTGACAACCAAAGTGCAATTTATATCTCTTGCAATTTGACCCACATCAGCGGGCCAAGCACATTGAGATCAACATGCACTACGTTCGAGAGTTGTTTCATGAGCATATCATCGATCTCAAGTATTGTCCAACATCAAATCAGACTATAGACATCTTCACCAAACCCTTCACTAAGATCAAGTTCCTTCATTTGCGAGATTTTCTTGGGGTGTTGTTGGTGTCCTCTTTTGGGGGGGCTACTTAGTCCTTCTCTTCTTCTCTCTCTATTCTAGGGGGTGTTCTCTCTCTATTTGTGGGCGCGACTTCTTCTTTCAAACCCATCATCTTTTACATCCTCCAAAGTTATGCTCAAGGGGGGTGTTGGTGTAGGTTTTTATTTTCCTAGTGGGTAATTTATTTTCCCTTAGTTATAAGTTTTTCCTACACTTTTATTAAGCTTTCTTAGGATAATAAAGTAAGCTTATCATTTAAGAACTAGGAGATAAAGTGATGAGTTTTCTCCACCCTTTAAGGGTGAAGTATTTACTTTTTCATCACTTTATTTAATATTGGTGGTTAGTGGTGGTCATTCCTATTGGTTGAGTTGCTAGCTCCATCCTCTTCTTAGTTATATATAAAATCACTATCTAGCTTGTATTTTTCATCTTGGAAACTCTTAATACAATTTTGTCATCTTGACATTACATGTCTAAAAAATATTAATTATTAAGCTAAAAAATGAGGACATGCCTTAGTAAAGGGCTAAAGATATCAAAGAAGCAAATGGTAGTTGCATTACTAAAAAATACAAAAATGATTCATTGGTCCTATGATGAATTGAAGGCTTATAAACAAGATTTTTTCTAACACAACATTCCCATAGAATTTGGTAAAAAGTCATTTACGAAAAATCAATGGCCCATAAACCTCGTGTTGGCCCTTGAGATATAGAAAGAGTTGATTAAGTTGAAAGAGAGTGGAATTATTAAGTCAATCATTCATTCAAAATGGGAATTTAAGCTTTTCCTAATAATAAATAAGAACAGATACATTAGGATTTGTGTATATTTTTTAAATTTGAGTGTCAAGTTTCTCAAGGTAAACTAGCAATACTTGATATGGATAATTTGTTGCAAAAGGTGACAGAGTCAAAATTAATTTCAATGATGGATGGATTCGTAGGATATAACCAAATATTATGCTCAAGGATTTTGGGCAATGAAAAATAATATTCACAAGTCCATGGGGAAAATTTGTTTATGTATGATTCCTTTCAAACTAAACAATATAGGAGCTATTTAAATTCAAAATGAAAAAGGTTGTTGTATTTACTAGGATGATAAATAAAATAATGGGAGTCTACCAATATGAATTAACTACCTACTCTAATGATAGAAATGACCATCACAAAAAACTTGGATTTAATCTTCCAAAATGCTTGGAGGAGGGATGTACCCTAGAATAAGCTTGTTAGTGAATAATCCACATAATAAATTCTTCTTCTTAGGGGAGATTATTTTGTAAGCCTACAAGATTTTAGTACTATTTCTAAAGTCATATGAAAAACCACATGAAATCCTCAATAATGTCCATCTCAGAAACTCTTGCTTGAGGAATATTTCATGCATCTTGGATGGTTTTCTATATACTAACAAGGCTTCTCCTATTTTAAAAGCCTCTAACAACCCAATTTCCAAGTGTTCATTCTTTATTTAAAATTTTTTAGGTGTGCTTTTATCTAGTATTTATATGCTTATGCTTTACTTGTCTCAAAAAGTGGCACCTAGAAATTGAAGTTTGTAAAAGTTACAAAATATGTAAATGGAACCATTCAAAAAAATTACACATTAAAGCTCCTTATCCACTTTGGCGAGGGTAGTTTGGTTTTCTTTCATTTATTCCTCTAAATTGGGAATTTTATTATTGGTTATAATTAATTCATATCACTCTTCCTCAATATTTTCTTAGAAGGCAACTAGAGCACTTTTCAAATTCTTTATCAGTGCCTCAATTTGTCATCTCTTATAGAGATAACTTCCTATAAAATATTTCTATATTTTTTTATTCCTTTTTATTTTGTAACAAATTTTCTAATTTTTTACTCTTCAATTTTTGTTATAACAATAAGGTTATTTTATATTTCTCAACAAACATTTCAATAAGTTTACTTTTTTTTTTTTAGAAATCAAAAGTTGAATTTTGGAGAGTTCAATTACTTAACTCAACTCTCAAGCTTCATAAGGTGATTTTATCTCTTGAACTCATTTAGGCATTAGCATGGGAGGTTTATATATTTATATCTATGGAGGATAGGACTTGCCAAAGATTAGAGAGGTTCTTCTTCCTATAGATTTGGTGATTGAATATTTGAAGATGATAAAATGTTAACTACTAGGATTGAATGGGAAAAGCTTTGAATGAATTTTGTAATTATTTCTAATGACATCTCCAAAGGTAGTAAGAGGTGGCACTATATTTGGATTCACCTACTTCTCCAGGGTGGTGGATGTTTCTTTTCTATTATGCTTTGTTGTGACATCTCCTCTTTTGAATATGAGGGAATTAATTATATCCTTTCCAAAGGAATGGCTCAGATCCCTACTTCTATTGTTGGTTTTTTTTATTGGGTAATATGGTAGGTCAAAGGTCACATTAGGATTTCCTCTATTTTCAATTAAGGTCCTTGTTGTATATCCTTTCAAAGGTGGTTGCTTTATAGTAGCACTAGTGATGGCTGATAGGGGCTCCAAAATTAATTTATAGTTCTTTAGGGTTTCCCCAAAAAGCTTAAGTTATTTTCACTCTCCTTTTGGCTTCTATGAAAAGTGATTCTTTCAAATCAATTATATGATGACATGGTGCTTTAGGGATCTTATAACCCTACCATGTTTTTCATGTTGTGAGAGAGGATAAGAGGCGTGCAAGAATATTGACCTTTAATTCCTCCTTTTGTGCACTATGGTGAAGGTGTATTATAATTTTCATGGTAGGGTCAACCACAATGCCATATTCCCCTCATAATTGAAGAATTTCATAATCCACATAGCAAGCATCTTCCATGGTTTGGAGAGGTTGTCTTTGATTATACCCTTATTATCCCCCTTCTTTGCCACTGGTAATTATGGTGTGTTTTTTCCATCGACATGGAAGGCATCTATTAGTTACTTTTAAGAATTGAACTTAACATAAAAAAAATTATTCATTTAGTAGGTAAAATTTTAGAAGTAGCATAAATGATCACGAGAGTCACATTAATCTTTTTCTCCTAAACCACTAAGTGGGTGTCCTTGAAGTTTTGTGCAAACTTCTAGACGATATTGTATATCCTTTAAATATTTTAAGGAAATTGATCCATTAAAATACCTTGAATAATTTCACAACTTCTTCATTTCCACCAATTTTTATGTTGAATTTTTCTTTACTTTCATTTTTATTCCCATTTGTTTGATTTTATGGTAAACTAGCAACTAGTAGACTAGTAATAGTGGTGAATTAGGAACTAGCTTTGTAAAAATTTGAGAACAAGATGCTAATGTTTCTTGTTTGTTTATAGGAAAGGGAGTAATGAATAATTAGTTGCAAGGTAGAATGGCATAGTGAATTCCAAAGTGTTGAAAGTAAATGATGAATTTGGTGCATCATTATTTCACATATGATACCTGTGAGTTTTGTATGATGACAATAAGTGCATAATATTTGAGTCCTTTGATAGCTTGCTATCACATCATCATTTCCCATACTCTAGAGAATTTTGATCAATAAATTTAATGGTTACTACTTGTAGTGTCGAAAAATGTACACCTTTACATTTTCACGCTTATGTTTGCATCCCCT
>VDFB02341111.1:0-103948 GCA_007258455.2 Sequoia sempervirens | reverse complement strand
GAGGATTTACTATAAATAGCAGGGGCATGAATGCTAGCAGAGGAAGGTAAAAAATGTCTAAGTCTGAGTCTCATCCTGTAGCCTACTTCAGATGCGCCCAAGGAGAAATAAGTTGATGAAAATTTTCTAAGTGTTGAGTTCATCCTCCTGCCTAGCCCAAATGCGCCTATCTTGAGAGTTTGCATGCTAAAAAAATTCTAAGTTAAAACTTCATCCTGCTCCCTAGCCTAAATGCGCCCACTCTAAGAGGTTGATGAGAAAAAAATTTTCTAAGGCATGGAGATATCCTCCACCACCCTCCATTTGCGCCCATCCCTCTCATGTAGCAAATGCGCCCAACAAGAAGTCAAGGCTGGCCGTTGGAAATGTGTCATCCTCCACACATGCTGAAATGCGCCCAAGTTCAAGAGGGTCAAAGCGAAGTCAACTTTTTTTTATCCTCCTACATGGGCAAAATGCGCCCAAAAGCTGCCATGTGAAGACAAAATCTAGGAAGCTGAAGAGTCACTTGTTGAAGGCGTTGAATGTTTTCATCCTCCTCCACATAAGAAATGCGCCCAAAGCATGGCAAGTGAAGACAAAATAAGGAAGGCAAGGTGGCGTTGCATGTGTTTCATCCACCTCCCTATGCTAAATGCGCCCATGCAGCTAAGGAGTCAACAAGTCAACAAAACTCATCCTCCTCTCACCTCAAAATGCGCCCATCCTCTTCCCTATGCTAAATGCGCCCATGTTGAGGAGTTAAAAGGTAAGTGGATGGAGTAAAAGGTGGTAAATAAAGTGAAAGACACTTCATGGCGTGGTAAACACAAGGCAAATGATAGGCGTTTTCCTCTCAAAGTGTGATATGCGCCTATGTTGAAGGGAGTTATAAGGTGTTAGAAATATTTTCTAAGGCGTTGAAATGTTTGAGGGTGGTGAGTGAAATTAATGTGCTAGGCGTTAGAGAATAAAATGCCTAAGTGTTGGAAAATGGTGCCAAGTGAAAAAAAAAATGCTAGGCATATCCTCTTGCTCATGCTATTTGCGCCTAGGATGAAATGTAGGATGATGTGATATGAAACTTTTTTTTCTAAAGGGCGTTGGAGCTTCAAGTGAAAGTATTTTCTAAGTGTGGAGTTAAATACAAAATGGTGAGTGAGAAATCAAGTGTGCCAAGCATGAATAAAATTTTTCTAAGGAAAGTTGATAAAATTTCCAATGCTGGCGAATGGACAAAAAAATTTCCAAGGCAAAATTTCCAAGATGCTTTAAAATTTTTCTAAGGCACAAAATATTTTCTCCCTTAGAAAAATGCTTAAGTCTGGAGGGGTGATGGAATTTTTCTTGAAGCACAGATGGGCCGCCAAAGATGAAGTCAGTGAATGCCAGCTCCACAAGATTGATAAAATTTTTCCAAATCAGAGCAAAATTCTTAGAGGGGATCAAAGAACGAGAATAAATTTGTTGAAAGAATATTTTCTAAGGTTCAAAATTCAAGAAAATCAAATGAACCCGTTCGTTGGGTACCCATGAATTCGACGCGTTCTGAAGAAAATTTTCTTCTGGGTATCGAAGATTGCCGATGAGGAGTTAATTTTAAGGTCTTCCACAGCTTGTCGAGGATTCTGGGATGAAGATTTTTAAGTAAGCACCAGTCAGGAGTTTTCCGGCGGTAATTTGGTACCTCAAGGCAAAATGAGGAAAACGGTTTTCAAGGTAAAACCTTCCGTGATGATGAATTTGAAAAGGAACTCTACTTTGGTGAATTTGGCTCAAATCCTTCTCGCGGAAGATAGTTTACTTGAGCCAAAATGAATAAAATCGAGGTTATTAGAGCTCCAGCAGTGAAATGAATTTCAAAGATGAAGTTTGTCTAAGGCAATGAACTTGAACACAAAAGTTGGCGTATGAACGCTTGGAGATCAAAGCATGAAAATCGTGCAAGTGAGTTAAGTTTATATATCATGAAGTGTTCTAATACTCTTCTCCTCAGCTTTGTTTGCAGGTGAGAAACGTTGAGGCAAGAGTAATTCCATGACTTGAAGTGGAAGCACGATGAAGATGAGTTTCAATTCCGGCGATAAAAAATTTTGCAAGAAAATGGCTAAGGTTAAGACTTAGTATAACTCAAGGACGAAGATGAAGACCCCAAGTGGAAGCATATTAAGAAATCAAAGAACAACGCCAAGAAAGAAGATCGAGAAATTCTGTGAACGCCTCTAAAAATGGAATCTCTTAGAAGGATGATGGTGGACATTATGGCGCATTTATTACCCCAATTCCTCCTCCTCGTATGCTTAGGCAATATTATTTAGGGTCGAGGTGGCACGATTCTGGCCACTCTATTGATTGTAACCCTAGCCGTCTTTTGGGACTTGGCTAGCTATATAAGGGGGAGTCCCCCTCATTTGTAACACATTAGATTAGAAAGTTAGAATCAGAGTAGACATTGAGAGAGCATTAGAGCTAGATAGTGTAGCTTTGTAGAGCATTTTGCATCATTTGGAGAAGAAAGAAAGTTTTCCCTTTGAAAACTTTTGAAGAGATTGTTGTGTAACACATTTTATGATAATAGATCTTTTCATTGATGATGAGATTCGTCTTGTCATGAAATGCTAGCAAGGTTTCTTCTTCCTTTCGTATCCAAGTAGATTAGATTCATGCAAGTAGCTTACTTTGGTGTGTGTTGTTTTATTGAGATAGCTTCGCTTTATTCCATACCACTAGCGGCTTGTTGATGATAAGTCTGCCTTGCGTGGTCAACTGACATTATCTTGTGTCTAACTTCGGTTGTGGTTTACATACTTATATGCGTTGTTCTGATGGTGTACGTATGTTAATCTATAACTTGAACACCTTTCGCTATCCCCTTTGAAGATTGCACCGATTTTACCGAGGCTGTCCGACGGAGGCTAGGTGAAATCTGGTTGAAGTCTATCAAAATGAAGCTCCACATACCCCGTGATGAATAGAATATACTTTAGGCCCAAATCTCTTTTAGTTTCTCTCGCACATTTCCTAAGAATTAGGAAACTTGCGCCACCTCACAAATCATTTGAATCAATGAAAGCCCTTTAGCTCATCAAGGTTTGTTGTTAAATAACAACAGTAAGTCCCCTTGAACATACCAGCAATATCACATTGAGCCAAACTGAGCCTATTCGCACTCAAGGAACCTTGGAGTTGAACGCACGAACTTTCTGGCAATCTTAGCGTGCGGAATACTTTGATCAAGAGAGAATAGGGAAGCCATTGGCAACTTTATTCTGTGTTGGTGCGGTCTCAAAAACCACGTCAACAAGCCATTATTGCCTGCAATCAGATATAAAGAGAAGGAGATCACCTCAATGTGATGACGAACATTATGGCTACATCCATGTGTGAAATGACATATCACCTCATTGTGATATTGACAACCATGGCTACACCCATGTATGGAAAGGAGCTTATCACCTCATCGTGAAAGCATATCACCTCAATGTGATATCAACCATCATGGCTACACCCATGTATGGTATGTACAAGTGTTCATCACTTGCGTGATGTTGTCACCTCAATGTGACTTTCACCATGGCTCTCCCAGAGGGTGAAACACAAGTACACAAGAAATCATCACGGATTCTCTCACGTGATGCTGTCATGGAGTCACACACATGACATCCACCATGACTCTCTTAGAGGGTGGAAACAAGGGCTTACACCTCAACTTCTTCCGTCTCAGAAGAAGATGCATTAACAAGGGATTTCACCTCGAACTTCTCTCACAGAGAAGAACTCATTAAACAAGGTCACAGTTGCTGAGACTCTTTCTCAGTTAAGGCTGGATTCTCCATCATACCAAGTTTATCTCGAAGGTACACAGCTTTATCTTGACGAGAGGCTTGGTGAGAATATCTGCCATCTGCTCATCAGTGTTGATGTACCTCAACTGTACAGCCTTCCGCAATACCATATCTCTGATATAGTGGTACTTGATCTCTACATGCTTGGAGCTGTCATGAAACACAGGATTGACAGAAGGCTACACATAACTCGCAATGAATAATAGTAGACTCCATTGATTGTCCAAAAAATCTTGTCGGGAGCTTACGAAGCCACACTGCTTCTCGAGCTGCCACACAAGCTGCAATGTACTCGGCCTCTGTTGTACTCAGTGCCACATAAGACTGCTTCCTGCTGCACCAGGACAACATATTGGAACTCGAACTGAAGCAATCACTAGAGGTGCCCTTCTGATCTTGCAGCACAATCATCTTCTTTAGGTTCAGTAGGCTCCCTCTGAATCTTTAAATACTTGGCCTTGCAATGCTGCAACCTTCACTTCTTCTCAGTAAGTTACAGGACTCCCTCTTGATCCCTGCTTTAGAACTCGCAAGGAAGTCTTCTGGAAGTGAACTCCCTCTAGCCACCAACTCAGTCTCATGGCTGCAAATTGTGACTTCATGCTTGATCATTCCTTTGATCTTTTCATCGCTTAGGCAATCTCTCATTACTTTCTAGCTTCTAGCTGTTCACAAAGCATTAAGGGAGAGATTACTAGCAGTTTATGATTATCAAGACTGGAATCATACAAGTTTTACTATCTCAGGTTATAGTATGAACACATGAGAGTTTATGCATAATGTTAGAACATGAATAAGTAAATCATTCTGAACAAAAAATTAAACTAAAGGGATAAGGAACTTATCTCTATCTAGTTTTGATATAACTCTTTCGTTCATCTTTTACTTCTTTCGAGAGTGCCAAACTCTGCACAACAAAAGAATAATCTGCACAACTACAGATTTCTTGAATGCATTAAGCGGTTAGCATGTAGAACCAACTCTCTCAAGAGTTCAAGGTTCTATTACAAAGCATGCATTGGAGAAGGATATCGATGTGATCAACCTATCACAACGAAAATGCAAATCTCTTCTCTTTTCTTCATTTCATCTCAAAGTCATATTTTAAGGATCTACATGATTAGTATGAATCAACTCACAATAGATAATTTGAAATCTTCAAAGGATCTTTATCCTAGAAATCACAATTCAAGAGAAATAGCAATCTCCTTATACTAATCACACAAGATCCAAAATAAAAGATATAACTTAACAAACAAGGAATACTTATCTATTCTGCAAGATACGCTGATTTTAAGCACAGATCAACACACAACTTTTACGGCTTGAACACAGGCCCATGATTCATAATAGAAATTCTCTAGAGTCCTTCTGAGGAGAGGACTTATTCGTATCCGCAAATGAAGCATGCTGATTAGGCCTAGTCGGGCAATCCTTGGCGAAGTTCCCAAACTCATCACATCTAAAGCATTGTATCTTGGACATATCCCTCTTCTTCTTGGATGGAGGTGCATCGTTATTTCCCTTGTCCCGATTCCTCTTGAAGAATCCTTTCTTTCCATCTTTTCCTTTCTTCTTTGAGACATGGGAGGCGAGAATATGAATGTCTTCATTCTTTGAACTTTGACCAACGCCTCTTGCCACTAACCTTGATTCTTCTTGAATGCAATCAGATCTTAGGCGATCAAACTTAGGTAGTTTCGATCTTGCACTGATTCCTTGAATGAAGGATTCCCAAGACAAGGGCAGCCCATTGAGGGAGAGCATGGTTAAATCCTTATCATCAACTATATTCCCAATTGTAGAGAGCTGGTCTCTCAAATTTGAAATCCTCATGAAGTATGCAGTAACAGACTCTCCCTTTGACATCTTCACGTGATGCAATTGATGCTTTAGTGCAAGGGCTCGGCTGGTATTGTTGACTTCGTACATTTCTTCCAAGGTCTTGAGCATATCTCTTGCTGTCTTCAACTTAGAAATGATGGGAACAATATGATCCTTGACAGAGTCAACCAGAATCTTCATTGCTTTGATGTCTTTCTTCAGCCACTCCTTTTCTTCTGCCTGCTCAGGTTCAGAAATGCTCGGTTCCACGAAGTCACCCAAATCATTTTCACGCAAGGTGAGCATGATCCTGAATCTCCATGAAGTGAAGTTGGTTGCACCTTCGAGTCTGTCTTCAACCTTCAAACCATTCACCATCTTGGCCTTCGGGATGAGTGAGCAGCAGAAGGTAAGCTGATTGGCAATAATCTGATCACAATCCTCAAACCCGCTCTGATACCATGTTAAATTTATGTGAACAGATTAAATGCACAGAAAAATAATTCGAAATCAGACAAAATAACACAGCATATACCCTGGGAAAACCCTCCTCTTGAGGGAGAAAAACCCAGCAACAGAGATCTCTCTTATATTTGATGCAACACTGGCAATTTTACATATTACAATGGGGTCTAACACAAGACCGATGTTCAGCACTGGCAAGATGACAAAAGAACATATAACAATTTTCCAAATCGTACCTGTTATATATGAAATGACTGTCTACAAGAATAGCATTTGACAATACTCACAAACACAATTGGTTCTCAACCTGCTAGATATGAATCCGCATCATATTACTTCACACTGATCTTCACCGTTGAGTACCTGACATAGTTCGCACTTAACATAGACCCGAAATGGCTGAGTTCGCACAGATCCGAATTGGAGAGTTCGCAACTAATCACCAATTTGATATAGAGAGTTCGCAGCTAACACAGATATAGAGAGTTCGCATCTAACACAGATCCGAATGGCAGAGTTCACAATAATTCGCTGTCTCTTATTCGCACTTGATTGATATCCCTAAACTGATATATTCGCTCTCAAATATTAGCTAAGTTCGCACTTGATCATCAGATGTGTTCGCACTAGAATAACAGCTAGGTTCGCACTTGAGTAAAATGATCGAACTGATCTTGTTCTTAGATTGAATGCAATGGACGAACAAACTGAATATATATACAGATGAGTGGGTTGAAACTAATCCTTCATGTCGGCCTTATGAGAGATTGCCTATCTTATTGAAGTCGGCCTTGATAAATGTTCACACCTCTTCACAAGAGGTCGGCCACCTTATGATAAATCATGAATATCTTTTAATGATAGTCGGCCTCAAATAAATATGAAATATATTCTAATAAAAGATCAACTCGAATTCTTTTATGTCGGCCATAATATGAGATGAGTATAATACAAAACAATGAATATAAATTGAATAGCCAACGACTATCATTCAATTTATGTCTTCCATGAAAGTGCTGAGCTGGAAGGAGCTACCGAAGCTGCTAACACATTAACAAGTACCAGGTATTGTTGTGACCTTTTCACACATCGCCCCATTGCAAATGGGGACCCCCCTAATTTTTTGCTTTGTTTGGGTCTTTTGGCTTGGTTTTTAGTTTGTTTTGTTATCGTCTCTCTTTTGTTCCATCTGTCTTTCCAGGGATGTGCCTGTCTAGATTGAAATTCTGGCTAAGTCTGACAATTAGGGTTTGCTTTCTTCCGGCCAGTTTGAAGTCAAATAGAGTGAATGAATTGAAATATGAGGTTGGCAATACAGTTAGCATGTTTCTAGCAGGTCCCCAACAAAATTTCAGTGAATTCTAACAACTTACTATTTTTAGTAAGTACCTAATTTGGGGTGTTTTCTCAGCACTTTTGAAGTTCCGATCGTTACACTGCATCCTGAACACATCAAACTGCTTGTCTGCAAAGTTTGAGCCAGATCTGACAACTTTCTATTTTTATTAAGTTCACCTTCAGGAGCTAATTTTAGGGTTTACATGCGAAGTTTTTTAGTGCATGTCTGGAGATTATTTATGGGTTTTTTGAGACTTACGTGATGATATAACATGCAAAATGAGACGGCAACTTTCAGTATTCAGCCTTCGAAGGCTATTTTTAGGGTTTGTATGTTGGAATTTTCTACGCATGTCTGGACATTCCTTGTGGGTTTTTCGAAAGCTTCGCAGTGGTATAACATGCAAACTGGGATCAAGACTTTTTCAAGAGCCGTCTTCAGAGGCCAGTTTTAGGGTTTGCATGTAGAACTTTTCAGTGCATGTTAGGTTATTCTTTATGGGTTTTTTAAGAGCTACGCAGTGATGTGACATGCAAGGAAAGATGATCACTTTTTAGAGACTTACTAATTTTAGCAGGACCATTATGGCAGCTACCCAGCACATCAGTATCACAAACAGAGCAAAATGCAATAGAAACGGAGTCAAATGGAGGCCGTTAGAAAATACGCCTAGAGATGAGGAATGAAAAATAAATTTGATTGAAAAATATTTTTCTAAGGTTAAAATCCAAAAAAATTAAAAGTACCCCTTCGTTTGTAGACACATGAATTTGATGCTTTTTGAAGGGAATTTTCTTTTGGATATTGGATATATTCAACAAGGAGTTGATTTTAAAATTTCCCACGCCTTGGCGAAGATTTTAAGATGAAGATTTTTGATGTGCGCCTGGTTGATAAAATTTTCTAAGGCAGAACAAAATAAAAATTTTCTGAGGCAAGAAGAGAAATAAGGTGCTTTGGCTAAAAGTTGGAGCTGGATATTTGGGTGTTTTTTGATGAAATTGTTGGAGGGGGAAATATTCTTCCAAGCCAAAGTGAAGATATGAAAATTTTCTAAGGCAGATGATGAAGCAGGAGTCTTCTAAAATGCGCCCTCAGAAAGGAGAAATTTGTCTAAGGCATGAAGAATGTGAAGCTAAAGTGAAACTCAAATATCAAGATGAAGGTGTCAAGATGGCATGCAGATGTTGAAAAGCTATGAAGAAAGCAAGGTTTGCTAAGAAAGAAATGTTCTAGAGATCAATTGACCTTGGAGGTCAAAGCATGAAAATCAGGTAAGTGAGGTGAATTTATATTATGAAGTGTTTTGATGCTCTTCTCTTGCTTGTTTTGCAGGGTGAACACCAAGGCCAAGGTGATGACTTAGGAAGATGAAGCAAGTACTCCAAGACTACATTTCAACCTCGAAAGAAGAAAAGTTGCAAGAAATGGCTAAGTGTTGAGACCTAGTATATGCCCAACTCAAATGGCAGAGAAGAAATGTTCGAGTTCAAGACGAAAGAATCCTTCCAAGCTCAGGATGGAGGGAAAGACGAGAACCCAAGCATTAATGGCCACCATCAAGTACTTCAAAGTTGAAGAACGATATCAAAGGGGAAAATCATCGTCGAGCAGGAGAAAGAGGTTGTAGGCTTGAAGTTAGATCGGGAACGTGCCTGCCATACCCATTCAAGGAGTCGAAGCAGTGTTGACCAAACTCAGGCTATTTGTAGTCAAAGAAGGAACAATGTGAACGTGTTTCCAGACAAGAGCCTTCTAGAAGATGGTGGACTTTAATTTCTCATTTATCACTCCACTCTTCTTGGTGGTTGTTTTTAGGGCGAGGGCTTATGTGGCTCAATTTGAGCCCTTCATTGTAATTGAATCTGAGTCGTCCACTGGATTTGGCCATCTATAAAAGAGGCATCCCCCCTCATTTGTAACTCATTAGACAGTAGAGATTAGATTAGACGTAGAGAGCATTAGAGAGATAGCCTAGAGTTAGCTTAGCTGATAGATTGATAGTATAGTTTGAAGAAGGAAAGTTTTTCCTTTGAAAACTTTGCAAGAAATTGTTGTGAACACTCTCTCAATAAAAAGAGTTTTCGTTGATGATGATCTCGTCTTTTGTTGTGAGTAGCTAGCGAGGTTTCTTCGTCCTTCTACTTCAAGTAGGATTTTAAAGTAAAGTAAATATATTTTGTTTCATGCAAGTAGTAGATAGTAACTGTGGAATGTGGTCTTCAATTTGAGCAAACTTCGTCTATCCATACCACTAGTGGGCTTGTTGATGGTGAGTTCGCCTTGCATGGTCAACTGGAAACTTGTAAACTTAACTTTGATTACGATCTTCATGTCGGTATGCGTCGTCGTGATGGTGTCTTCATTGTTGAATTGTAATTTGAATATCTTTAGTTACTCCCTTTGAAGATTGCACCGGTTTTGTGGACGCTATCCGAAGTGAGGCAAAGCAGAATCTGGTTGAGGCTTTTGAAAATTGATCTCCACGTCCCACGCGTAGATTAGTCCATAGTAACTTCTATCCCTGCAACCATTTCAATTCAGTACTTTCTGGTTAGTTTGGGAAACACGAGCTTTATAGACAAACCTTTCAAGCATTCAAAATCCTTCTCTGCTGTTGAACAATTTCGTAAGTCCCCTTGAAATACCAGCAAATCACATCGAGCCAACTGACACTATCCACTACATGAAGGAACCTTGGAGTTGAATCCATGATCTTTCTAGCAATCTTAGCATGTAGGAGATTTTGTTCAAGAGAGGATAGAGTCGTTGTTGGTAACTTTATTCTGTGTTGGTGCGGTCACGAAAAACACATCAACACTTCTTGAAGAATTAGAGAAAAAGAATAAATAGTGGGGTTGGCTAAGCTTGTAATCATCCAGTTGTTGAATATTGCTTTGATATTATCTTTTGTGGAGCCAAGGTTTCTGTAGAGTTTTTCCATTAGTCTTTGGGAATGATCACTTCCATTGATTAGCATAACTGAGGTGGTGAAAGATTCCTCCGAAGGGTTGCAGATTGGAGAGGATAATTCAGTCCTTTCATCAGTTCCAAAGTTTGTGGCCAAGGACCAATTTTTCCTAGAACGATTGGAGATATATATTTTGGAGACATTTTGTGCTTGAGATTCCATCGATTGTCACTATATAGAGGGACAATTACATTTAGTATATTTCCGATATTTAAATCAGTCTTTACAGTCAGCATTATCAGCATATGGGAGCCACAATATTGTATATGGCAGCCTCACCATGGTTCAATTTTGCTTGAAGATGGAGGCACTCCACCGTTGAAGCCAAGATGACTCTATTTGAGGTGGTTGGAGATTGGTTTGAGGTCGATATTATTTTATATCTTCATTCACATCAGAAAATAAGGGCGGCAGCTTGTTGATATCGATGTGTTCTTGGAGGAGGTTGTTTGTTGGAATGATTGGTTGCTTCTTCATCTACATTCAAGGGCGATCTCATAACCAGGTTCCTTATATCATTCATTGCACTTTGCATTGGTGTTTGTCAATATTCAGTGTTGCTGTTGTAGGTAGACTTTTCATATCAGACTTGATATTGTTGTTGGTATCTCATTGTAAGCCAAGAGTCTTGGCATGATTACATAGTTATGTACTTGGGACTGCATACACTAATGGAGTTATAAGTTGCAGCCGTATGTTGTCACTTCAGTTGTATGCTAAATGTTTGATCAAATGTCAAGTAGCTGTAGATGTTCTTATCAGCATATTAGTTGCATGCCAATTGTTTGTGAAAATGATAGTTGGCTGTAGGTGCATATTTTATATGTAGAAATCATATATGTGCATTGGAAAAGACAAAAGGAAGTCATATTTGCATTTAGATGATAGATTAGACATTATAGTATTGATCTTCAAGCATTTAGAATACTTTGTCATCATTTCTCAAGCATACAATCAGACTGAAACCAGAGACCAACAAGCATAATGTTTACATCAGAAGTGTTTGACAATACTCCTTGAGGCAAAAATCATATCAGACTTAGCAAAGGATATTACAATATGTCAATGCCAATGCACCTAGCCTTGGAGAGGTTTATGAGTGCATTGATTCTATGCTAGGTCAAATGAAGGTTGTCGTGTGAGAGAAGGACCCCACATTAGCATTCTACAATGAGCACATGTAAAAGTTGGTATAGAATACTCTACACAATGCAAGATTTGGCTGAAGATTATAGCCACCCAAGATCTAGGAACTTCATGAAAGCACAAGAGAGATCAGCTATGAAAGAATAATTCTATTCTATCAAAGGATGCAAATGATAGCAATTGTTCTAACTTCTATCAATTATGCCATTCAATGTGATTTACACATGAGATCACCTGATTATATAGCCAAGCTGAGACATAGGATTAAATAGGATTATGACAAGTGTCTTAATTTTGGCGGTTAATGCCAACAGGACATGCCAATTGCTGATTCGTTGTAGGATGTATGGAATTTTAAGAATTGTTGGAGATTTATGGTTGTTCGATGTGACTATATAGGGTTGGCATACTGATTGGATGAGGCTACATGGATATGCTAGTAAATTATACTCAACATGTAGTGTCAACATGGCTAGCGTTGATTTTAGAAGGTGTGTGGGATGCCTAGATAACCCGTCACCACTAGTGTAAATGACAAGACTAATTTTTGCAACTCGTATAAGGAAATATCTGCATCAAAAGGTCAGAAATTTACATACTTTGTACATGACTGTTATAGTTTAAAAACATATTCATTGGCTTGAAATATTTATATGAAGGAATAACAGCTTTGCATATGCAAGTTGTAATGAAAATACTTTCCAGGAATTGCATATTTTATATACATATATATGTGTATGACAATTAAAAACTATATGGAGCTTAGTGGATTGAGAGCATGTATTCTGATTTAAATATTATTTGAGAATTGTATTGGAAGTATTCATGCATTACCAAACGCAAATTCTGATCTCACATTCCGTATGCAACTTGTTTGATGTTACAGCTACCAAGTAAATTTTGTGGAATCGCAAAATTTTTGGGAAGGAATCTTACATTTCCTCTCTACTTGTTCAGGTTAATTGATTATGGATATTAGGGTAAGTTTCCCAGAGATGTTTTGTGCATCCACTTAGTGTTGTCAATCCTACTTAGTCTAGGCCATTCTTGTATGGACTTTATTAGATCTTATATTGACTTTTACATGGTGGTTGATTATGATGTCGATCCTTTGTATTCTACATTCAATATGGATTAAGGCCATCATTTACCCCTAAATATGGTCTCCATCAACCTTATTTTTAGCAAAGGGGCTTCCTCTCACATGGTTATTTGTAATTTTTGTAGTACATGGAGTTGTCTTCTTTGATGAATTTATATTTGAAATAGACAAATTAGAATTTTCACAATTTATTAGAAGTTCCAAAAGCATATATTGCCGCTTTCCTCTCTACTTGTTGGGGATCATTGATGATGGATGTTACAAAAGCTTCCTAGAGATTTTTTTACATTCACCTAGTGTCATGCAATCGTGTCTACTTAGTTCGGACCATTCTCGTATGGACTTTATCAGATCTTATATTGATTCTTACATAGTTGATGGCGATGTTGATCCTTTGTTGTCTACATTTAATATGGATCAAGGCATCGTTTACCGCTAAACATGGTTTCCATCAACTTTATTTTTGGCAAGGAGGATCTTCTCACATAGTTATTCATAATGTTTGTATTACATTGAGTTGTCTTCTTTGATTTGTTTATGGTTTATCTATTTTTGGTTCAACCCATAGTTAGAATTTTTTATTATATGGAGTCTAGCTCATAGCTTCTAGTTTCTTATTTTTTAGGCATTGGATCTTTTTGTTGGATACTTATTGCAATAGTTACTGAATGCAATTTTGAAATTCTATTAACCTACGTTGGATGTTTGTGGATGATAATGTAAATTCTTTCTTTTTTTTTGGTAGGCTTAGGGGAACAGTAGCAATTTTAGTATCATGTGAATTATTTCTCATGGTTTTGACTATTCACTTATTTAAATGGTGCTTGTCCAATAAATGTGACCATTTAGCACTTTCAACTATTACAATGGTTGATAACATATTCTAACAAGCAAGTCTAAGCTTATAAGCTTAAATGTAGTTTTTTTGGTCACTGGCATTGGATGTTTGACAAGTCAAATTGGAAAATTGATGTTTGTATATTCATATCCCACAGTTGTTTTTTTCTTACTTGGAATTCAAATATGCAATCATAAGTGGAATATTTACATTTTCTTGCTTGGTATTTTGGGTCAGCTGTAGTTAGGCAATAACTATTCAAGCATGTAGAAATTCTTGGCTTTTTTCCATATCTTGGGCCTAATACATTTTTTTTCAGGCATTGGGGGTTCCTGTGGATAGACTTGTTCAAGCTGCTGATTCTGTTTCGGTAATACTTCAATAAAATAGTATTCTTTGTCTTATGCTTTATCTGGCTTTTAATAAATAGGTTTGTCGTTCTTGTTCAATTTGTTGTGATTTTGTGAAAGATTCTAGCAAAAAAAAAAAATTTGATTGGTATAATACTATGTTTTTTATACCCATCTTTTTCTGCCAGGAGCTCCCAAACTCCTAATTATTCAATAATTAAATAGTACAGTAGTCTTGATCTGAAGAGAAAATCGCTCAATTCTTCAACATGTTTCTGCTGGATATATAAATGCAGGTCTGCTTGTCAAAGGGTTTGGGAGCTCCAGTTGGAACTGTCATTGTTGGTTCACAAGAATTTATTACAAAGGTTTAGAATTATTCTTTTTACCATATTTGTGTATATTATGGCCACAAAATATTTTGTATTGCACTTTTTACAGAATTTCCTTGGAAGCCTCTTAATTTTATGTTTGCTCTTTCTTTTTTAAGAACTGCCATTATGTTTAAATATTAATAGCAAGTTAAGAGCCATTGGAAGGTCTCACAGTTTGGCTTGCAATTTTCACAACTTTAACATATTTCCATGCAGGCAAAGAAGCTTAGGAAGACTTTAGGAGGGGGCATGAGGCAGGTTGGAGTTTTATGTGCTGCAGGTCTTGTTGCACTCGATGAGGTGGTTGGTCGGCTTCAAGATGACCATAGAAATTGTCAAATTTTAGCTGGTAATGTAATCTTCATCTATTTAACTTTGGCATTGGCAATGATCTGAATATTTGATTTGCAAAACATTTGAAAAGGTTTTAGTTGACATCTAGAACATAGCAGTTTACTTTTTTTGAATTTCTTGAGAAGAAATTATATGACTTTTTGGAACTTGTTTTAAGTTGGAGAAGAGGGATTTTGTGATGTCCTCTTTTTCAACAATTTAAGTTTATGAATCAGAATGCCTATTTCTCGTTTCTTGCATCTCCCTTGTTCCAATTTTATATATGTGTGTTCTTTCTCTTCTTTCCCCTTGTGTCAATCTAAGGATCCTGAAGTTTTTAAGCATGTCCCATCTTCTAAGTGTGTGTAAGTTGTCAGAGTTTCGGGCTTCCCCTTAGCCAAGATACTTTCTTGTGGTACCTTTGAACTTTGACCCCTAACAAGTCATCCCTTTTTTCCAAACCCTACTCTTTCTCACATGCACACATTTTGTCAAAGTTTCGGCCTTCAACTTATTTGAATACCTTTCTCATGGAACCCCTAAACTTTGATCCTTGACAAGTCATCCATTTTTCAAACCTCGCTCTTTCCCTTGCATGCTTTTTTTCAGAGTTTTGACCTTACCTTTACTCAAGTACCGTTCTTGTGGTACCCCCAAACTTCAACCCTCGACAAATGGTAATAGAATTGTGACATCTCCAACTCCCAACTTTCAAAAATCTTTCTTCTTTGCATTGGTTACCTCACCTACCTACTGGCATGATTAAGAGAGCCATTAGTAGTTTGATATCATAACTGCTATAGAAGGGATTTTTTGCCTAGAAATATTATTCAATATTTAGGGTGCGGTTTCATGTGTACCTTAGGAGATGAAAAAATAGATGTCATTGTTGCTATTAATGTAGAGGACATTTGCAGATCACAAGAAAACATTCCCCCATGCCCCTTGGGTACATCCAGGGACATGTGGACGCAATTTCAGATATAATTAATGGGAAAATGATTCTTGATAGGTATGGGCATTCTTTGATGTGTATCGATCTTGGGATTTCAGAATTTAGTTGTATGAAGAACCACCTTTTTTTTGAAATTTCTTAACAATATACAAGCTCATCATAAACCATTCAAACATTGATAGAATTGCTACAATAGGTCTGATATAAATGTTCAATGTTCCTATGACTGCAATTACAAAGTTTTGGTTGATAAACATGGACAGTGAGACATCAATACATGAAATAGCCTTACACATAGATCATTCACATCAAATGAATGAGACATCAATACAGTGAAGCATCAACAATGAAGAGGTCTGCAGGTCTAATGATGATTCCAGAAAGGTTGCTACAGGCAGTGGATCAAGCATATATCTTCCAACACAACTTCTAAATCTCGTCCCACACTCCAAAAAGGGCTAAATTGAGGTTACACCCCTGGATTACATCTCCAACACCTTATGAACAAGCTGATATTAATGTGATCAGGTCTGCTATACAATTTTGAGCATGAAACAAGTCTGTAACAGCAAGTTGACAACTCCAGTGCCCCCCTCCAACTTCACCAAAGCTTCCACAGAGGCTGCAAATCAACTCAAATTCAACCTAGCACTGTTATATTGCCACAATATGACAAAAAAATGCAAGTTTCAGGTCTGCTACACCTATGCAGGCATACCCAGCACTAACAGAACCACCTCCTAACACACCCAGCTGGTCTAAAAAGAGCAGGTCACAGTTTGATTAACAAAAGATCTGAAAATGGCAGAGAACTGCTGTTTAAGACAGTTCTTCAAGTCTAAGGTGCCCGATCACTAATTTTCTGAGACCAATCACTAATTTTATTGCATAATATAAGGGGTACAACCAGCTAGGGCATCACCCAGAATCACAAACTGTACGGCCAGCACAAAGAAACTCTGAAACACCATCAAAAAACACAGCAAAATATCTGCAAAAATCTCCAATACAAACCCCAAAAACCTGCAATCAAAATGTAAAGTTCCCTTCCCAGTTGATACCAATATTTACCAATTGTCACAATATACTAATCCAGCATTTTGTCAAACAAATCATGTGCATGAGAATATGTAAAATTCCTGAATGTAACTCAACTGATATTGATGATTTATGGCTGTTATAACAGATTAATTCTCTTCTAACTCAATTGAATAGTCATAAGCGAAGACATTATAACAAGAATTTGCATCATTCAACAACCAATATATTCATATTGCTTGCAGTAGTCTGATAGATTAAATGGTAATTTATGAAAAGATTCATTCCAATTCCCGACCTTCAATAATAGCAGTCTGGATACATAGAACTGCTACAGAAAATATACAGTTCCAGTTCAGCGTCCCTGTCCAGTGTGTGTCCTTATTCCTTCTAAGCTGCACCTTTAATACTTGGCTGGTGCTGATATATCCTCTTGGCATTAAACTCAATATCCTGTGCGCTTATATTTGTTGCTTGATATTAACTATAAATCTGAGGCTGCACTCGATGAGTTAGATCGATGCCCATACACAACTGAGTTCTTATTATTTAAATCTTCCTTCCATACACATACGAACCCTGGTGAGTCCTGGCGGCAGTAAATGACAACTTAGCTTGAAGCTAACAAATCTGTCAGCTATATATTTTGTCTTTCCCCCAATTCGGTGAAGTCTCCACAACCTCACAAATTCATCTTCATGTCTACCATCGTCCCATAGGTGACATCATCTCTACATAGGGTAGCAGTATTATTATTAGAAGTTGTGATTATAACAAATTAAGTGGTGGCTGCATAGCTATTGAATACTTCCAAACTGAAACCTCCATGTTGGATTTCCACCCACTCAATATTTTTTTCTATATCTGCAATAGGGCAAAGGCTGCGACAATATTCCTTATGAGAGAAGCGGATGAAACCAAAGATAAAGGGCCCACGATTCTCCTTAAGGGTGGTGTTTCCTTCCGTACATTATGTAGATGACACTTGATAAAGATTATTCCTGCAACGCCTTATATTAAATAATATTTAGTTCCCTTAAATCTTACATACTCGATAACCCACTCCAATAAGGAAATATGACTCCCTAATTGGGAACAACATTGACCATAAAAGCGTCCTCAATGGTGGTGGCACCAGTCAATCGACCCTTCTCTGAAATAGCACGAATATGATAAATTTGCTACTATTTATTCATAACTCTTGAAACATCTGCAATGTTAAATTCAAAAATTACCTCTACAAGCTCCAACTTATTTCTCAAGCCAAACCCTTTGGAATCTCCTCAAACTCTGAAATGAACTTTACTATGAAATTTTTCATCGTAAGACTTCTCAAATTTCCCAAATAAATCGAACGAACAAACAACTATCCATTGAAATTTGTTGCGAATCTTGGATGAATCCACCAAATTGATGGAATTGGGTCTTCGTTCAACACACTGGCTCAAGGGTTTTCGTCCTTGAGTCTCTAAAAACTAAGCTCTCAATTTTCCTATCGATAATAATTTTCCAAAAGATCCCAATGAATACATTTTGCCACCTTTTATAACTCGTCACCTTCTAATATTTTATTATTAAATATTTCACTTCATTAAAGTAATTTAATATTTTCTCTTTAATAAAGTTACTTTAATAAATAAATAATTAATTAAATATTAATGTCCAAAAAATTATTTAAGGACTATTTAATATATAATTAATTAAATTACGCCCTAGGTAGCTACTTGGGAATAGGGGACACTACACAAAACACTTCCAAAAAGTCTTTTTTTTTTGAAACACGGAAATCCAAAACTCTGTGAATACTAATGTGATTCTTGTGTGAGATCAGTCTACTAGCTAGGGAGGATATTTCACCACTGAATCTAGTGATTTGATGAGGGTTTTCGTCCTCAATCAACCTTAGAAGAACTTCACTTCAACAACATCCTATTATGTGTGCAAACTTGAATAATCCAAATGAAAGGCCCAAACCTCGTTTTATATCTTTTTCATTGCTTTTCCAAAAAAAACACCATTTTTCTTTTTTTCAAAAAAGTTTTTTAAAATAACCTTAAGAAAACACTAAAGTAAATATTATAACGTTATTAAATGAAGGGGACATAATATAAATTTATTAAATTAAAACACTAAAGTAAATATTATAACTTTAACTTTATAACTTTAGTGTAATAATTTTAATAATCCAAACTACTTTGTGCAAAGCATGGCGAAGACACCGAAAATTGAAATTGGTCATGCCAAGAGGAAGTTGATGCTGAAGAATGATGTTGGGTGCCAAAACAAGCACTTAAAGGATTAGATGACGAAATCCCTTTGGCCTTGTAGGACAATTGCATCCAGAGTTTGTGATTGAGCTTTCATGGTCGTAGATTCTAATGGTAGCAAGCTTATGCATTGATGCAGAGCAAGGGGGCCTCACTCGCAACAAACTTAACACAACACAACTAGGGTTTCAATACAAATGGTGAGAATGGGCATTCTTGTTCGTTCTTGACAACTTGCTTTTAAAGCCTAAAAATATGGGGGCAACAATTTGGATTTTTTTATCATAACTTTCATTATAGACCTGCTATTAAAAATATAAGACATGTTTGGAATACCATTTTGGCCCTTACTAAACATATCTCAAAATCAAGGTAGGTTACTTTGTATGGAATCCTTAAAAAATGGAGTGTCCTTCTGCCAATTAGGCCTAAAACATGAAAAGATCAGACCTAGGGCATCACCAAAACATGTGCCAACCAAAACCCTGGAACCTGCAATTTTGAGGAATGAAAATATATACAATGATAAGCCATTCCACCAATTTTTAGGAATTTCTACCATGGGAATGGCAAGAAATGCAATTTACAAGTCCACTAGGAACCCTAGGTAGGGTTTTTCACTGGTCTCACTAAAATGCTAATATCTTTTCACAAACTCCATAAAAATTGATCACACAAAAACCAAAATGAAGTTAAGAGTGCCCTTTACATGCTTCAAACAAAGTTCAGACCGTACAATGCACTAGCAATCCGCACAATTCCCTGTAGCAGCAAAGAACGTTTAGAAAATTGTAGAAAACAGGGTTTTCATTGCTCAAAACTTCAAATCTCAAGAACCCAACCTTATGGTCGATGATACAAGGCCTTCTAAGGCATTTCAAACCATATTCCAATTGGTTACAAACAACTTTTCAGGTTACAATTGTTCATCTTCCATGTGACACCAAAAAATGCAAAAGTTGCGATGACAACATTTAGGCAACTTGACAATATTTTGCAACTACATACTAACTCACCCCCTAATAACTCAAACTATCTCAAACACCTAAGAAATGGTCTTATAAGACCTAATTACGTGAAATGGACTCAAGTAAAACAAAATTTCAATATTTGACCCCTCTTGAGGCATGAAAGCTTGGGTGCCCCTACACCATACTCCTGGGGAAGAAAGATTCAAGCTCCACTTGAATGGAGAGTAACAACATGAGAAATATGCTTGAAAGCTCTTCACTGATGTCTTTAGATCCCTACATATTACCTTTTGTGAAACAGTCCCATGCTTGCTTCATCTTGACTATAGGTTTCTTGAACACTTGGCAAAGATAGCTATATAAACTATGTTGCAACTCACCTTCCAAAAATACCTTGTGCAATGACAAATAAAATTGATCAGTCTTCCTAGCAAATTGCTCACACTCTTCCTCTTGCACTTGGATGATAACAATGGCAGCATGGTCCTCTGAAACTATTTGTTTAGCACCATCACCAATTATGCCTTCTTTGCTCTACTACTTACACTCTTTTAGTGACCTTGTCAACATGGCAACATCTGATTGAAGTAACTTGGTCTGCAAATTCACAATAGCAACTCGATATTCCCTATCAACATCCCTCTCTACTGTCCTAGCAGCAAACAAAAAGATCCTTGCATCCTGAAACTCAAATGGTAAATGTACACCATAGTGGACTAAGTGGAAAGCTCTGTCCTTGCATTCAAATAACTGAAAATCTGAACCCTGCAACTCACCTTGCACATTAGACTCAAATGCACTCTTTTCAAGCAACTGTAAAAGATTGATACTTGGCATTGGGAATAAAGAATGTGAAAACTCATCCACAACTATGTTTATACCATCCTTCAACATGCTTTGGATCTACCATGGCAAATCAGATATGTCAACTGCTGTCATGACAGTCTGGGGTCTGATCATGATCTCAAAATCCACCTTATCCTACATCTTGGGCTTTAGAAACTCTATTTGACTCATTAACATTACACTTTCCCCCACTTTTGGATCTTTGTCTTCCCTCTCTATGGATTGGACAAACTCCTTTTCATCCACCAATATAGCACTAGAACCCACTTGTGATTCATGACTTTCCTCTTTCTCAAATGGCTTTTTCTCTACCTTCACCAACAAAGAGTTTCCAATTTCTGGTTTTATTGTCCTTCCTTTCCTTCTTTTCTTTTTCATGATCTCCTTGATAGGCCATTTGAGCCTCTTTCTTATTGGAAAATGCCAACCACTCACTTGTTCTGCCTTCTCAAGACGCTTTTGAATCTCAAATTCCATTCTTTTTTCCATTTCTTTCAACGCTTATCTCTAGTTTATTATCTCTTGTTCAATATCCATTTGCTTTTCCCTCTAATCCTTCTTCTTTATCTCACTTTTGTTTTTTCTTATCACTGGTTTCTTACTTGGTAACTCCTTACTTTGCAAGTCTCCATGGACAAATCTTGTCAACATTTTCATTCTCCTTTTACAAGCAAGTCTCTTTCACCTTGCTTATTCTCAATGTTGTTTCTTGTCTTCGTGATACCTGTTGTGACCTATTTCACACATCGCCCCATTGCAAATGGGGACCCTCATTGGTTTGCTCTTGGGGTTTAGCTTTGAGTAGCAATTTCATAATCTCTGTTGCTCTGGGAATTTCATGTCAAAGTCTGGAGTCGTCACCCGAGCCAAGTTGAGAATTCGAGCCTGAAATTGAATGTGAACGTCATAGAAGTTCTTAGAAGACCCAGTAGACGAGGATTGCCTGTGCTTTCGCTCAATTTTGACACTTCCTATTTTTTAGGGATTTTGCTTTTTTGCTTTTTTGCTTTTTTCGTTTTTGGCATTTCTGGGCCAATCTAGAATTTACTATTTTTCAGTGTACCACGGGGACGCGTTTCCCCCCAAAATATGACCCGTTTCGGAAAAGGGGACGTCCCGGGGACGGGGGGATGGGTACTTGGCGTCCCCCGCCGTCCCGCCACCGCCAACAAAGCGCCGCCGGAGACGGGGAGACGGGGAGACGTCTCCAAGTTTCCTTAGGAGACGTCTCCAAGTCTCCAAGTCTCCTTGGGAGACGCCCAGGAGTTTCCTCCTGGAGACTAGGAGATGTGTTCCATGAAGGTTTGTCTGGCTTTGATGGTCTTAATTTGGGTTTTATTGTTAATGCAAAATGATGTACACCATGAAGGTTTGTGTGGCCCCTCGGGGGCTCCGCCCCTCGACCCCGCCTGCCCGCGACAAGCCGCCCAGGCGCTGCCCCGAACCCTGCGAGAAGCGCTGCCCCTCGACCCCGCTGGGGCGTTGCCCCCAGACCCCCGCAAGGGGCACCCCTTGACCCCACTAAGGGCGCTAACCCTCAAACCCATTAGGGGCATTGCCCACAAACTCCCATTGAATTCATTTGATTTTCTAGGTACTCTCCACTAGTTACCTTCAATTTTACAAAAACAATTTCATTTGTCAAATTTTATTTAGCAATTAGCATTCAAGATATCTTCGTATTTAGATTTAGTATTTCAAATTTTGCTATGTTATAATTTTACTAATTAGTAATTTGAGTAATTTCCTATAGTTTCATTTGAAATGTAATTCTTATATTGTTATACTGTTATACATCCTTTCAAAACTAGTTTTTCAAGTACTATAAGTATATTTATAACTATATCAGCACCACCACCCCACCACCCCGCCGCCACCGTCCCCCCGCCGTCTCCCCGCCGTCCCCAAACTTAGGCCCTTTGTCCCCCCATCTCGAACGCGCTTCGGTCCCCCAGCTCGTGGAACACTTGTTATTTTTAGAAAGTTGCTTTTTGCTTTTTCTATTTTTAGTAAGTTTCTATTTTTAGAAAGTGCTCGGTCTCATTGGCAGTAGAGTCGGAAGTTTCTACTTTTGGAATTGAAAAGCAGGCAAAAATAAAGCAAAAATCTTTAAAAAATCGGAAAAAACACAAGAAAAGCAAAGGAAAAGCGCATGCAAAGATAAGAAAAGCAAAGAAAAGCGCATGCAAAAGCTGGAAAGTCAATTGAAAAATTGCACCTTCAAAGAAGAAAAATCATCGAAAAATCAAGTAAAAAGCAAGAAAACTATGGTGAAATTCATCCAAGTCTGGAGAGGTGCGGCCCTTGAAGAAGTCCAGTTGGATCTTGAAAAAATCCATTTAAAAAAATTCATTCATCAAAGAGAAATCCAGTTGGATCTTGAAAAAGTCCATTTAAAAAAATTCATTCATCAAAGAGAAATCTAGTTGGATCTTGGAAAAATCCAATTAAAATTCATCCATTTGAAAAATCTTGCTAAAATTCACCTACTACAAAGAAATCCAGTTGGATGATTCGAAATTCCAGTTGGAGAAATGATAAAAATTGGCTAAGGCAAGTAAAATTCGAATTTGGACTTCATGGATTCCAAGATGAAGTTAAAATCCAGTTGAAAAGATGAAAATTCTAGTTGAAAGTCAAATTTCCAAGAATAGAATCGAAATTTTTTTAAGGCAAAGAGTTACCTTGGTAAGAGGAAAAAATCTAGTTGAAAAGTGGATTAGTCCACTTAGAAGTCGAATTTTCTAAAAGGCAAAAGGAAATAAAATAACTTAAGTTTTTATTTTAAAATAAAAACTTAGCAAGCAAGCAAAAGAGAAGCCTTTAAAAAGAAAAAGAAAAAGATAAGATTGCTTTTTGCATTTTGAAATAAAGCACCCAATCAAAGAAGAGATCGACCTAGGCTAATAAGGAAACTTTTTATTATAAAAGAAGTGCTTGTGAGTTTTATTTTTCATTATTCACAGGTTAAGTTTTTCACAGGCAAACTTCTCTCAGCCAAAGGCGTCCTTATTTTTTTCTTGAGCTGCAAGTTGCATTAATTCCAGAGCACAGGGTTGGACATTTTTCTTCTATTTTCAGATTTCTCAAACAACTGCAGGGTCATAATTGGCGAATTTGAAGAAGGAAAAAGAATTTTTATCTTGGATTCACAAAAAATTCAGTTTTCAGATTTAAAAATCCTGTAAATTTTTAAAAAAAATTCTTTTAAAAAAGATTAAGGCTGGGAAAATTTTATTTTATTGAAAATTATTCTCCAACCAGCCTAGGAAGTCAAGTTCTAGAATTTTTTTTAATTAATTAATTTAAATATTCTCCAGCCATAAAATCGCCTTCTTTGCAAATTGTGAAAATTTTCTAACTTTGAGCTTCGTACAGGCACAATGTCTACTTCAAAGAACATAGGAGGTGGAGTTAGAAAGATCCAGGTGAAAGAAGTTCTCAGAGAATTTTATCCAGAATCTCAATTGTCCTCGAAATGGAAGAAGGTAGCGGATACTAATTTTGAGCAGTTCAATGCAATTCAACACAAGAAAAGGATGTTTGGTACTCAACATGAAATGCCCACACCTATTGCAACTAACATCGTTAAGTGCGGACTTCATCAAGCAACGGGTTTTCCACCTACAGTTCAAAATAGTGAGCTGATGGTTGAATGTGCTAAAAGATATAACCCACAGACAAGGTCCATTAAAGCATCTAATGGGATTGCTTTAGCATACTTCACAGAAGATTCAGTAAGAGAGGTATTTGGTATTCCTCGTCGTCACAAAATGTTGAACAAGACTCAAGAGGAATCACAGGCCATCTTTGATCAAGCTAAAGAATCTTGTATGGACATAGTTAATTCCAACTGGATTAAGGAACCAAAAAGACATCACTCCAAGCTGCCCAAGAGATTGATTTGCACGGATTTTAAAGAGGAGTACAGTGACATGATTCACATGTTGAACAGGATTATGGGTAATTCTTAAGGAGCTTTCTTCGAAGTATGGATGTTTTCATACGTGGAGGAGGTTGTATTAGGAATGGAAGCAATAAATTGGGCAAAGTTAATAAGTGATAACATTGATTTCCAGTTAAGAAATTTGGAGAAGACCAAGACCTTCTATATGAGTTCCTATATAGTTTACATCTTGGCACGGTTTACTAAGTATAGGGGACTGATTTGCAAAGGGGAAGTTGGACTTCGAAATAATCAGCTTAAAGCATATGATTGCTACCCTCAGCTCCAGTTGCATTATAAGGACAATTATAAGATAACTAATGACACCTTCCTCATGTATATCACTCGAGTGCTTCAAGGAGCAGTTCAAAAGAGGCTATCTAAAGAAGCTATGGTGTTGCTTGATAAATTCGGATCTTGGTTCATCCAATTTCCAACCTTTACATACATAAGAGTTCATGGATTCCCAGATGCTCCATATAGACTCCCTCTGTATCCAACGGACAAGATTATTATGCTTGAAGTTGCAAGGTAGTTGGCACACGTGGATTCTATTCAGGGGAAAAGGAACAAACAAGGAGTGGATTTTCCTGTTACAATTGGGAAAATGCTAGAAGTTTGCCCCTCATTGCAATCAGCTAAATCAGCAAAGTTAGAGTTACAATTTTATAAGTTTGGCACTTATGAACCGAGGTCTGATTATGATCCATATTTGAGAATTCATGGGAAGAAGTCCCTTCATGTTATGCAGATTGAAGATTATTGGTCTAACTTGGTAGACGAATATGGAGTCAGGAAGAAGATGTGGTCAAGAATTCTAGTAGACTTGGTGAAAAAGTGACTTATTTCCCGTTCCCGATCAGGTAAAGGACAATGGAGACTACGTGCATCCTCAATTTGAACAGGAAAAGAACAAGCCTATCTTGTTGCCCAACTGGACACAACCTGAGTTGACTGATTTGGACATATTGATGAAAGACATTGTAGCATACTCTAGGGAATGGGTGGACAATCAGATCAGCAGATTGAGAAAAGAAGGAATTTCCCTTACCTATGTCACGTTGAGCAATGGAGAAAGTCAAGGAGAAGCAATTGGAGAAGGTCCCGATGAACTCCCATGTCCAAGCAAGAGGAAGGCAGTGATTGAAGATCTTCACACAGAGGGCAAAGAAGCAGCTAGTAAAGAATTGGAAAGTAAGAAACAAAAGGTGAGTGAAATCCCATCATCTTCAAGTATTTTATCAATCAGGGTGGTAGAAGAGGTGTCTATTGCTGAAATTGAACCAAACCATGAACAAGAAGTTGAATTTCAAGAGTTTGAACAACTTGATTTTCTTCAAGAAAAAGCTTTCACTGAGTGTTTGGAAGGAGGTGATACGTTGATGATTGAAGGTATGGGAGATACTGAGATCCTTGAAAACAATGAGGAGCTCGAAGATGAAGTAATTTCTGCTTTGAAAGGGATTGATGATGATATTCAATTGGAAGATGGGATGGAATTGTCCACTATCCTAGCTTGGTTGACTGAGAGTTTGATGAAGAAATCTAAACCTCTAGATGAAGTTCAACCAGTTGAAAGCATGCAGGACTTCTTAGAGAGGATTGGCAAAGCTAAAATGCCAAAGAAGCCCAAAAGGTACTCTCAAATTATCAGGAATGATGCAGGATCCAGGGTTTTACAAGTTGCAGTCCCAAAGATTGACAAGTCTAGAGATCAGATTACTCCAATGGATTATGATGTTACAACATTGGACATTGGGCCAACCACGGTAGAACAAGATTTCCATGAGCTAGCAAACACTTCCAAGGCCATCAAAGAGAAGTTTGACAAATCAGAGGAGAAGAAGGAAAGACTAGAGTTGGAAAATTTGAGGCTAATTGAGTTCATTCAACAAATAACAGCCCCTTTGCGTCAGGAAGGTGAAGCTTTTATCCCACCATCATCCCTTCCTCCGGAATCTGTTGACACTCTTGAAGCTATGAGGATCACCAGCTAGGCAACTAGGAGTTGGATCAACAATATCTCAAAACAAATGGAGCAATTCTTGGAGAAATGTGCTCAGACTTATGACAGATCTGCCTTGCTTATGACTAAAATTGTCCAAATTGAAGATAATTGGGAAGAGTTCCAGTACGTAAATGACAAAGTAATACCTCGTTTGAAGGTTTTAAAGGAAGTATCCTTGCAAATATTGATCCAAGGTGGTGTTTTTGAGGAAGGAGCTTCATATGATTTGAGCAGATGCTATCATTCCTTGTTGGCTAAGAAGAAGATATATGATGGAATGAAAGAAGAGTGTGCTGTTATACAGAATGCAATTGGAAAAATTCAGTTTAAAATCCTCACTTCTCTTGAAGGATTAACAGGGCAGGAGCATCATGACGCAAATGGCTTGGATTTGGAAGGATTGAAGAAAAATGTGATGAATATTTACTTAAAGGAAGTGCAGATTGTTACAGAAAATCAGCGTGATGATATGTCTTCTCTTTTGACCTTTATGGACAGCTTTCGAAAACAGGAGGATAGATGGGAAAGTACTTGCACTCAATGCCTCGAAACCTTGGACATAATGGGATTGCAACTAGATTCTATGCCAAGCATATCAATGGAGGAGCTCAATTTGGTGTTGGTGAAATTTCTTGCATTTGTAGCCAGGGAGCAGTCCAAGGGGAATTGCATTTTGGATTCCCATTTGCTCGAGTAATTTGCAAGGTGTCATTATTTTCACACTCCAAGTGGCTCGTCCTGCTTGTGCCATGTGTCCATGGAGTTGGTTATGCTTTTAGGGTTAGGGTTTCTTGAAATAATCTTGGCCATTGATCTCCTGTAAAAACCCCTTTTCTAACTGTTCTTCTGAAACTGTTTGTTTTGCTTATTTTCATACGTTTTTATTGAATAAACCATTGAAGTGCGATTTTGAAAGAAATTTCATATAAAAAAAATTAAATAAAATACCACACATCTACAAATGATGGAAACTGATTGATCTATTGATACCAATAGGTTTATTGATTTACCATACTGATTACAAGCAAGATCTGATGACATGCAACTTAAAAAGCAACAATATTATTGATGTAAAAACCTAGTACTTGCAGCAGATTGTAAAACCCTTGAAAGATGTGTCCAGATCTTGGAAAATGGCGCCTGGAAATGAAGAACTCTTCCGGATGAATTCCAAACCAAAAACCCTGAAGATGCAATCTCTAAATAAGTTCTGTGATAACCTCTGAATGAAGCTACCTCTCTGATAAGCAATAAATCAGCTGATATTTCACAGCCTCTAAACTGCAACACTGAAGATGGCTCATTCTCCAATGCCAAAAAGACAACTGAAACCCTTGGCTTCGTTCTCTGGAAGAAGACTTAGCAAAAATTCGATTGTCAACATAATGAACTTTCTTCACAATGAAAAATACTTATATTCTCAAGAGGGTTGACTTTTCTCAAAAAGGCATCATTTAAATAAAATTGAATTTTATCTTTTAATATTTCCAAAGTCTCGAACGCACTTTTAATTATAAATTATAATTAAAAAGTGGCCCCCTTCAATGTTGGTCGAACCCCTTCAAGAAATCACTTAAGTTATAATATTAAATAATATTATAACTTTATATTATAAGCTTCAATAATTAATATTTAATTTGACAATTAAAATATTAATATCTTTCTCAATTTACGTCTGATTAACGAACCGTCTGAAGTTGAAGAATAAGTGATTGGCTTTGCACATGACCAAACCATATTGCTAAAAATAGTAGGTGTGCTCCGCCGAATGACCTAACTTACAAAAATAGCAAGTCAGGCAAATGATGTCCGAATGACCCCGAACGAAAGCCAACTGGTAAGTTTTGACAATCCGAAGCCAAGCCAAGCTCCAAAAGAGACCCTCTAACCATACATATTAGCCTACGAGGGCTAAGAATAGGCTAAATCCACCGAACTCTGATGCTTGCAAAATTGGGGACATTACATCTCCAATCAATCCGGGCCGTTGCTTTGTAATTGGGGTGCCTATATAAACCCCACTCATTTCATTCATTCAGGGAGACTTGTGAAGTTGTTGCTACTAGTGCTATTCAAATAATAATTTGATTCATAGTTGAGCATTTGTTATTTTGAGAGCTTGCATGGTTTCATATTTCTTCAACAAAGTAAATTAATTTCAACATTTTTTTTTTTTAGATGAATGAAAGATTGATAGTGTTGAAAATAGTGAAATAGTTCATACCTTTTTCAATTGAATGATTTTCAATTTGATGTGCAAGGTTAGTCTGAACTTTGAAACTGTTTAAACTTGAATTCTATTACCTATATGCATTGTTCGAATTGATGGTGGTATTGTGTAATAGGACATTATTTGTAAGTCCCATTGAAGATTGCACCATCTTTGTCTAGTTGTAGTCATTGTGCTTGGCAAAACAAAGATTGGTTTAAATTTCACTATCCAACATTTGTCTCTTAAGTTCATAGGAGTAGTTTAGCATAAGTCTAGTTTCTAAACCCTTTATCCCTTTTCCTTTTTTTTTTCAAAAATCGAAAATCCCAAAAAATACAAGAGCATTTAATGTCAAATCAATCAAAATCCCTACTTTTGAGTAATTCATTGTTCAAGGTCCCTTTGTGAAATTAGCATATCACATCATCCATTGAACTTGTCCATCCCCCGAAACGAAACATTGGAATTACCGTATGACCTTTCTAGCAATCTTAGCATACTAAGTAGTTTTCAAGAGAGGATAGGGCGTCTTTGGACTCTTTATTCTAGAGTGTTCGGTGTGTCATTAAACACGCATCAACAATACCTCACCTTAGGCCTTTTTCTTTTCCCTGGCCTAGTCTTTTGGCATCCAGGTTATTCCTTCAACCTGCAAAAAGACAATGCAAAACTCCCAAAACTTTCTTGCCCAAATCTTTAGGCTTTGATACCAATTTGATGTAGAGCAAGGGGGCCTCACTCATAACAAACTTAACACAACACAACTAGGGTTTCAATACAAATGGTGAAAATGGGCATTCTTGTTCATTCTTGACAACTTGCTTTTAAAGCCTAAAACATGGGGACAACAATTTGAGTTTTTTATCATAACTTTCATTATAGACCTACTATTAAAAATGTAAGACCTATTTGGAATATCCTTTTGGCCCTTACTAAATATATCTCAGAATCAAGGTAGGTTACTTTGTATGGAATCCTTAAAAAATGGACTGTCCTGCCAATTAAGCCTAAAACATGAAAATATCAGACTTAGGGACTTAGGGCATCACTAAAACACGTGCCAACCAAAACCCTAGAACTTGCAATTTTGAGGAATTAAAATATATACAATGATAAGCCATTCCACCAATTTTTAGGAATTTCTACTGTGGGAATGGCAAGAAATGCAATTTACGCGTCCACTAGGAACCCTAGGTAGGGTTTCTAACCGGTTTGACTAAAATGCTAATATCTTTTTACAAACTCCATAAAAATTGATCACACAAAAACCAAAATGAAGTTAAGAGTGCCCTTTACATGCTTCAAACAAAGTTCAGACCGTACAATGCACTAGCAATCCGTACAATTCCTTGTAGCAGCAAAGAACATTGTAGAAAACAAGGTTTTCATTGCTCAAAACTTCAAATCTCAACAACCCAACCTTATGGTCGATGATACAAGGCCTTTTAAGGCATTTCCAACTATATTCCAATCGGTTACAAACAACTTTTCAGGTACAAAATTACAAAGAATTACAAAGGTTTAGGACTGCGAAGGTACAAAATCATACACAGTTGCTTATCAAACTAAACAAACTCTCATCCAAGAGTGAACAAATATGCATTTCCAAGCTTTTGGCAACAATGGCACAACAATTTTGCATAGTAAATAAAGGTTACAAAATAATGAGCAAAGTCTCTTATTTATAGAACTCAAAGGAGTAGGCAACCCTAAAATCTCCTTGAGTTAACAATGAGTTCTTGCCAATTTGCAAGATTTGCTCATATGTCTAAAAGTAGGTAAGCAAGCAGTTAACTGGAAGTCTACTTTAGTTAACTGACTCTAAACTAAAAATGAACTCCAAATACAAAATGTACCTCCAAAATAGAGATCCACAATTAGTGGAGATCTAGTATAGACATCCACAATTAGTGGAGATCTAGTATAGACATCCATAATTAGTGGGATCTGACATGCATGATCAGTGGGACAATGAGTTAACTTGGAATGAGGCATCAAGTTAACTCCCGTTTGTTATAAATGCCATTTTGGAGGGTAGGACGTCCTAACTAGGTGTTTGACACCTCATCACCTCTAGTCAATAGCTCCCCTATCTAGTCGTTGACTTCTTTTGCCTCTCACAATCTACTTTTGATATTCAATCTTCTTTGCAGCTGCGTCATCTAGCCTTATGAAATGTGGAAGGTAGTGTGGTAGTAACTGGTAGCGGCT
The DNA here is from genome assembly GCA_007258455.2 of Sequoia sempervirens. NCBI lineage: Eukaryota > Viridiplantae > Streptophyta > Pinopsida > Cupressales > Cupressaceae > Sequoia > Sequoia sempervirens. Next base: position 72,928 of record VDFB02341111.1, on the reverse strand, counting down.
CTATGTTTGGAATGACTACCTTCGGCATTTGGCTATCCACACTTGATGCATGTCCATGTCGAGTACTGTATTTTGAAAAACTTGACCGTTGGTTGTAAACACAGCTATGTTCAGACAACTTCTGAAAACCCCTAAAAATAGCACTGGTCGAGAAGTTTTCCGGAAAAAATATAACACTTGGGTATTGTATGCGCTTCAACACTAAACAAACCCAGTTTGTTTGATTTTCAATATTTTGACTTCTTCAGGAAATCCCTAAAAATAGGGGCAGCAAGGTTACTATTTTTGGAAAATTTCAACAAGTGGCTTTTGTTGAAAGAGTTGTGTTGATCATACCTAGTTCGTCAGATTTGTGATCATCTGTTGTTTTCTTGGACATGCAAGAAGATCTAAGACAAGAGCAGAGGAAAAAGACAAGAAGAAGATTGGAAGTTACCAACTACTTCTCTGGAAAAATTCTGCTTGAAGATGCAACCTCTGATAAATTGTCCCTTTGTGCAACTGATCTTCAAAAATATGAACAACGAAAACCCCTCTATTAGATCTTCAAAAGATTTCTTGGAGAGGGAAATCCTATTCTTGGCTTCAACCTACAAAGAGAAACAATGAATAATGATGCCCAAGGTTGATACATAGTGATTCATGTTGGATGTGTCAAGTTTGGGCGCCAACACATGATTGAGGAGTTAATTAGCCTGATTTGGAGTTCCCAACACTGACTTCCACCAATTTGGGGACGTTTAGACATGAGAAGGCTTCAAAATATCCTAACTGCAGTCGATTGAGTCTTTCTTTGACTTTAGGCGTCCCTTTGGGGAGTTGAACACTTTTTTCATTATTTTTCATGGTGAAGTACCTCTATTCGATTCTCAATTCTAGTCGTTTGATTGATCCTAAAGTGTTGCTGATGGATCCGTTGCCAAGTTGAATCAACCTTGAAGAGGTATGCTTAGGAGCTACTAAGCCAAAAACCTGAATCTGATGCTTCAAATTCAAGTGCGCCTTTTCCCAACAGGGGCGCTTTTAGCTTCAGACTTGGTCAATTTCTTGAGTGTTTATTCAATTCCTCCATTTTGACCCTCTGTGCTTTGATCTAAGATCACTACTGACTGATGAGTCCGATGATCTTGCTGAAACATGGGATGGAATACCAACTCAGCTTGGGAAAGGATGACTGACTTTGTGGATTGTGAAAGTCGATTCAAGTACCTTAAAATCTTGGGCGCCCCTGGCCTATAGGGGTTCCTTTGACCTTTTGACTAGTTATTTCATGTTGTAAACTTCACGAACTGCCCCAGCTTGATCTCTGTCGTCAGGAATTTGATTAGTCTACTGTCTTCACTGACGGTGTCATTGTTGAGATTGATCACAACGGAGAAGGTCATCTTGGAGGTCACTGAGTTTACAAGCTACATCTGATTGCCCAAAAAGTTGGGCGCCTATTTCTAAGAAGATGCATTTTCCTTGACAGTTGTTCAATTTTTGCATGTTCTTCATTCAGCCTTCACCTTTGGTGCTATCTACTTGATCTTTGCTTATGAATGCTTGACAGGTCCTGTGAACGTGCAGTTGGATTGATTGTGAAGTTGAGAGAGTGTTGAACAGATGCCTTGTAGAAAGCAGTTGTTGAAGACCTCATCAGGTTACTCAAAATGAAGGGCGCCCCTGGCCAGTAGGGGTGCTTTTTCCTTGATATGCATTGATTTACTTTCCATTTTGCATGCTCTAATGATCAATAGTTGTTGTCCTTTGATGTGTCTTGCAGGCTAGCAAACAGGTTTGTTACGGAGCTAAGTTGGTGTCAGAGAGATCACTTGAAGACAGGCTTGTTCAACAACTAACATTTGGACCACCTAATTCAAGGGCGCCCCTGGTCAGCAAGGGCGCTTTTTCTCGTGTTTGACTGTCATTTTGATAGCACTTGCATTATAGCATCTCCTGACTTTGCTTATGTTTTCTGGTGATTGGTGAATCAAATGACTGTGCTTGATGATGCGTCGGATAGCCAATAGAAACATGAAGAAGATGACTGCATTGGTGAGGGTTGATGACTATTTTGGACCCTCTAGATTCAAGGGTGCCCCTAGCCAGCAGGGGTGCTTTTAGCTACAATTCCATCATTTCCTTTGAAAAAATTAATCTCTTCGTGCTTGACGTTCATCGTGCATCGTGACTGTTTTGAGCATTGTCGTTGACAACGCGTACGCGTGCATCTTGGCAATCACCTTCATTGTGTTGCATGTATGGGTGTTGGAAAAATGACTAAGGCATTTGACTGCACAACCTCCTCTTGGTAGCAAGGCGTGCATTCTCTAGACTTAGTCAATTTTCAGCATTTTCCACTTTCGAAAATCCCCTCCGTTGCAGAGCATCTTTTCGAGCAATTTTCGCCATGGGTTCTTCGTTGAAGCTTTTGAGGCTTAGATTTCACCACTTGGTACTGGCCATTTTGCCACTAATGGCTGCGAGGTCCTAGCTTTCTTTTTGAAAAATGAAAATAGACCCACCAGAGTAAAACATACTTTTTGATGATTTTGACTTGACCAATGTGATCGTGAAGTCGATTAATCCTATCAAAATCATTTTCAATCATTTATGGGAAGGTCCTATTTTTAGGGGTTTTCCTAAAAACAAGGGATTTGAAACCCTAATTTTCAAATTTTCAGAAATTTCCAAGTATCTTCCTTGACACAAACCCACAAAAACCTTGTGTTTTGTTTGACCTAAAACATACTTTTGAGAGCATTTTTACATGATTTAGCTCAATTTAAGCAAAATGCAAAAAATTATTTTGGGTATAGCATATTGTTAGAGCATTACAACCTACACTCCTTCATTGTGAGGAAGAGAATCTTAAAATTGAAGCTCAACGTCCAATTATTGATCACATTACAACTTGTTACGCTGAGTATAGAGAACTTCTAAAGGAGATCCAAGATGAAATTTCCCTTACCAATTTTATGAATTTGAAGAGGTCAAGTAAGAATTTCCGTAGACCTGTTGAGGTGGTTTTTGTGACCGCACCAATCAGCCGAAGAACAAAATAGTTTGAAGGCTATTCCGTTCTCTCTTGATCAAAGTATTCCGTGCGCTAAGATTGCAAGAAAGTTTGCATGTTCAACTCCAAGGTTCCGAATACTTAGAATACCTTCAGTTGGTCGATGTGTATTGCTGTGTTCTTACGAGGGGACTTACACAATTGTTCAGACTTCTTGCAGTTAACAGTCAGTGTATGCTTTGAAGGGGTTCTTGCGTGTGTGATTTGGCAATATAGTTCGTTTTCCTAAAGCTAATCAAAAATGTATGGAAAGTTAAAGAGTATAGGGCCTAAGAAACTTGTACTCTATTCTAAATGTAGGATGTGCGGAGCCTGATTTCAGTAGACTTCAACCAAATTTCACCTAGCCTCACATCGGACAGCTTCAGCAAAATCGGTGCAATCTTCAAAGGGATAGCAAAGGATGTTCAGATTATAACCTAGCATACATACACCATCAAAACGACGCATATAGGTATACATATCACAATCGAAGTTAGACTCAAGATAATTTCCAGTCGACCACACAAGGCGAACTTATCATCAACAAGCCGCTAGTGGTATGGAATGAAAGAAGCTACCTCAATAAAAACACCACACATCAAAATAAACTACTTGCATGAAATGAAAATTAAGCTACCTGGATCCGAAAGGAAGAAGAGACCTTGCTAGCTATTCATGACAAAGAAAAATTCCACCATCAATGAAAAGATCTATTATCATGAAAGTGTTACACAACAATCTCCACAAAGTTTTCAAAGGGAAAACTTTCTTTCTTCTCCACACTATGCAAAATGTCTACTATGCTCTACTCTCTAGCTCTAGCTCTAATGCTAATGTCCAATCTCATGTATTACAAATGAGGGGGACTCCCCCTTTATATAGCTAGCCAAGTCCCAAAAGACGGCTAGGGTTACAATCAATAGAGTGGCTAGAATCGTGCCACCTCAGCCCTAACCCTAAAAACTGCCAGAATGGGGAGTGGTACATTAAATGAATCAAAGATTCCCACTCACTCCCAAAATAGTAAAGGCAATAAATGCCCACAATCAGTCTTCTAGAAGATCCTCGTCCAGCAGTGCGTTCCCATTCTCCTTCTCTCTAGCTGCAAACTCAACAAACTTGCCAAGTACAGCCTCAACCTCCTGAACTGAAATGGGTGGAACACAATCTAACTGAAACTCTAGCACCGTGACTGATGTCTCATGCCGTGCACATGACTTTCTCCAAGCAGCTAAAGAATCCTGCGTGCTCTGAATCAAATTGGAGAAAGTGGAGGTGTTTTCGAAGTCATCCTGTGTGAAGTTCTTCACCTCTGAAAAGAATGGTACCAGCCTACTCCTCAAATTATCAACATTAATCTCATCTGGATTCAGCCGCCTAGCAAATATGGCCTCAAAAGTATTTTGAACTCCATCGATGATATTGGCCATAGCCTTATGTATCCTGGCTGAATCTGCCTGTGCTGCGTCGAAGAAACCACGCCCCGTGATTGCTGAAGAATACCATCTGGAAAAGTCGTACCTGTCATTCTCCTGAATGACCCCTCCATCAATCAGCGATCGCAACGGAACATGCCTCAATGCCTCAAGACGCCAAATTACTTTACTCTGATAGATAGAAGCATCGCCCCAAGCATGAGCAACCGCCTCCATCTGTGCCAAAATACTAGAGGCCTGCTGAAAAGCAGAAGCAAGGTCCTCCATAAATTTCTCTGTCTCAACACAAACCTCTGTGACCCATTTATCCGCCTCTGGCGCCATCTTTCCTAACTCCATCAAGCCACTAATTGACTCTCTGGGTATCTCCGCTGGAGGTTCTATCACTGGAATCTCCTACCCTCGAGAACGAGACAATTGTTGCACATATCCAATCAAGGCCTTATTTCTCTTTTCAACTTCTCATACTTCCCTTCCTTCTTGAATAACCTATCCTTGAGGGCGAGGTAGGAGTTATCACACTCTACAATTTGCGCACCAGTGGGGCGTCCTAGATCCAAAGTCGTGACCACATAATTCTCAGGCATTGCTTCATTCCGGTCACAATCAACTTGTGGCACAACTACGTGAAGAGTACGAGAACCATCCTCTTTAGTGGATATCTTCGAAAATTTTCTTGCTTTCTTCTTCTGTGGAGGCGCACTGATCCTGTTTAAGAACTCTTCCATCTCAACTGTTGGATCAATCTCCTCACTAGGGCTTCTCCTCATCCTATCCTTAAGCCAATCAGGCACATTATACTGTATATCAAAAGGTTGTTGTTCTTGTGCCTCTACTTCTCTAACTTGCTCAACCTCTACATCATTCTGGTGAGGTTCATCGTCCTCAAGTGGCTGAGTGTCTCCTGAAACTATATCATCATCTTCATTCATAGCCGCCTCTAATTCCTGCTGAAATTGAGGGTCAGTAATAGTCCCCTCATCATCCTGCTGATCAACCCTACTAGGTGCGTTGACGCTCTGGCCAACCGACTCTCTCTGTGGAGGCTGAATATTATCCTGTACCACTTGCACCTGATTCAATGCATTTCTCTGATCAGCAAACAAAGAAACCTCCTGTATAGTTGGAGAACGTGTCTCCAATGGTGTGAGCAATGCAACTCATGGAGGCTCTGGTAGGACAGGCTCTTGTCGAACTAGGTCTTTCTTTTTGGACTTTGGACCTCGTGTGATCTGCTTCTTTTTGCCTGTGGTGGGTGTCCTGTGATCTCCCATCAAATTGTAAGTCAAAGCAATTGACCTACTCTTCAACCTGTTCACACGCCTATCAACCCATGACCTAGTGAAAGTCAGGACCGGGATAGAAAGTGTGTCCAAATCTGCAACCTCAGGCTCTGACCAATCCGGGGGCGGAAGTGGGGTATCTCTTACAGCTGCATAATCCAGATGAACAACATCCATATCCTCATTCACCTAGTTTGGAACCGGCACAACTTCACACTCCCTGATCAAAGTAATCGGCAACCGAGAGAACATCCTTTTCCTTACTTCAATCTCATCCGATGCATCAGCCCAATAATCCTCAATATTTGCCTTATGCTTAAATTCTTCTGACAGTACCCATTTAATATTGTGATGTGGATCATAGTGCTGCCGGCTGGTGTGGTATGAGAAATGATAAAATTGAAGTTCACTCTCAGCTTCTCTAGCTGCCTGTATTGAGGGACACACCTCATCCGAGTTGCCCATGACAATCGAGAATTCTACTTCTCCCTTCTTCTTCTTCTTTTGAATTTTATCAAAGGCAAGCAATTGCCTAGATATCTCTAGCATTAAAACTCTATCTGTTGGGTACATAGGCAGCCTATATGGGTACGATGAAAAACCTTGCAGCCTAATGTAAGAAAATTTTGGAAACTGTATGAACCAGCACCCATACCTTTCAATCAGCTCTTGGGCTTCCCTCGAGATTCTATGGTGTAATTGCTCTTGAAGCAATCTCTTAATGTACATGGTGAAGGCATCATTGACACGCTTGTAGTGAGTAGTGCTCGCCAAATGCAAGTGTGGACAGGCCTCATGGATCTTGAATTGGTGGGAGCCACAGCCAACAAGCTCCTTGTAAGAAATCCCTCTATACTTCGTCATACGTGCCAACATATAGATGATGTAAGAGCTCGTGTAAAATGTCTTTGTCCTTCTAAGGCTCAGGAGCTGCTCATGCAAATTATCACTGATCATCACAGCCCAATTGACATAGTCCTTCCCTTCCAGCATGAGGTTGATGTAGTAAAACATCCAAGGCTCAAAAATGAATGACTGTGCACAACCACCAACTTTGCTCAGCATCATGATGAGATCACAATATTCTTGCTTCAAGTCATCCGCTATGATTTGCTTCGGCAGCTTCGTTCGAGAAGGCTTGGGAGTGCTCATCCAGTGAGTGTTGATCGTCTCCGTGCATCTCTCGAATGCAGAAGCGTACATTCGCTCTGCTCGCTCTCTGGATTTGTAAACCATGTTCCTGTGCACTGGGATCCCGAAAGCTTCACCAATGGTTGCCGGAGTAAGATTGGCTAGTACTTGGCCATCTGGTGACATGATCGACCGGTGATCCTTCTCATAATAGTTGGCGCACTCCATTATCAGCTCCGAACACTGAATGGCTGGTGGGAAACCAGCAGCTGCATATAATCCGCTTCGGACAATATTGTGCGAAGTGGTCGAAGGCCGATGATTTCCAATCCCCAACATCCTGTTCTTGAAGGCCTCAAGGTTGACTGAGCCCAGGTTGGTATCTGCCAGCTTGCCCAACTTCGAAATGAACTTTGATTTTGGCATAAATGTTTTACTCAGCTTCTTAATCACAGCTTGCCTGGATGCACCATTGTCTTTTCCAGTCGCCCTTGCCTCAGCCATCTCAGCTTCTTCTCCAATAAATTCGAGCCTCAACAGTTAGAAAAAATTCTAAGTAAGCTTCAGCCTTAGCAACTTCAATCTGCAACTTGAACTTCTATAAATCCATATTTCACACCAGCAATCAGCAATTAGCAAGTTCGTACTTTTTAAAACTCTCAGCAATATCCTCACTTCAAGGCGTCCTTCAAATGCAGATTTGGATACCTCTAGCAATTTGCAAGTGCACCCCTCTTGACTTCAGCAATAGCAATTCTCCAACACTTGCACTGGCAACTCAAGGCGTCCCTCTCAGCTCTTCTCAGCAACACTCAGACTTAGCAAAAATTTCGAACTTCAAGCCTCAGCAATGCTTCACTTAGAGCAAATTCGACTTCTTCAACTGTGAAGAATAAGTGAGAAACTTCTTCATTTTATAGCCAAAAAATCGAATTCTAGAAGGAGCCAATTATAGCCAGTATATTTAATTTCCACTACTCCACTTCAAGAATTCGAATTTCCCTCTCTGGCATTTCTCACACTTGTCTCTCGACGTTAGGAATCTTTCTCTTCTAGAAGCTCGACTTTGACTGGCATCTTTGAATTTTCTTTCGAAAAAGTTAATTTAAATCCATCCTTTTGATTCACCAGCCGGAGCTCTGTCATTTGAACTCGAATTTAACTCCTCCTCAGCTCTGGAAAGTTCATCATCGAAGAATTCAATCAAAATCATCTAGGCAACTCACTCCAAATCCATCATTCGGAGAAATTCATTTTGAAAACACATTTTATCCATCTTGCCTTAGAGAATTTTAAATTTTATCCTAAAGAAAATTCACAATTTGAGCACTGATTAAATTCTTCACTAAAAAAGTATTGGCGAAGTGCGGAAGACTTGAAAATCCATCTATCATTGCAAATGTTCAGTACCTAGAAGAAAATTTTCTCCAAAATGCTTCAAATCCATGTGTACCCAACGAACGGGTTCATTTAATTTTTAAATTTTGAACCTTAGAAAAAATATTATCTTCATCAAATTAAATCCATTCTTCACCTGTGATCATCCTGTGTTGCTCCAACTTGAGAAATTTGAGTTCATTCTGCATTACCACCATTCTCTGACTTCACCACTGAGAAAATTCGCTCGTGCTCTACGAAGAAAAATTTCACCACCTTGAGCTCTAGGCGTATTTTCTAAGGGAGAAAATATTTGCCTTAGAAAATATTTTAAATCATCACACTTTGCCTTAGAAATTATTTTAGTTTGCCAGTGAGAAAAACATCAACTTCACTCAGAAAAATTTCCATGAGGGCGTTTAGCATATTTTATTTTCTAAAGAATTTTATCATTTTGGAAATTTCAACGCCTTAGAAATTTCATCACATCATCCCACATTTCACTTTACCACCCTCGGCGCATAGCCCTTTGAGAAAAATACTACCACGCCTAGCATTTTATTTCATACTTCACACACCTTAGAACTTTTTCTAACACTTTATAACACTCATCACCTTTGGCACCTAGCACTTTTGAGGAAAATCACGCCTAGGAACACCTTTTAGCATTCACACTTTTTGGCGCATCTAACACTTGAAGAGGGATAACGCCTAGCATTCACCTTGCCTTTACCACGCCTTGAAGTATTCACTTACCTTTCACCTTGTTTACCACCTTATCTTCACCTTTTACATCTTCAACTTGGGCGCATTTAGGCATGTAAGGAGGATGACTTTTCAACTTCACTTTTTTCGTCTTTACATGCTTTGTTTTGGGCGCATTTAGGAGGGTGAGGAGGACGAAAAGTGTTGACTCCTTTGACTTATCTCCTTCTTGGGCGCATTTTGGTATAGCTGGTGGATGAAACTCTTACCATGTCCTTTGTGACCTTTCACCTCCCTCTTTCTTGTCTTCACATGCATGTCCTTGGGCGCATTTTGCCTATGGAGGAGGATGAATTTGTTTGACCACTTTGACTTGTTTGTCTTTTGGGCGCATTTCACCCCTTGAGGAGGATGGGCGCATTTAGAGGGGTGAGGAGGATATTCACACTTAGAAAATTTTTCAACTTTCCTTCCTCAAGTTGGGCGCATTTCACTATGCCCACAGGATAAAAATCGTTGACTTTTCTTTGACCACTTGTACTTTGGGCGCATTTTGCCCCTGATGAAGGATAAACTTCATACTTAGAATTTTTTGTGCTTGGCATTGCCTTGAAGGCGCATTTAGGCTAGGCAGAAGCATGAAAAGGCGTTGACTTCCTTTGACTTTCTCTAGCTCGGGCGCATTTTGGCCTGTGTGGTGGACGAGTTCAACACCCAAAAATTCTTCCATGCCTCTCCATCATCTTGGGTGCATTTTGCCAGGGCTGCAGGACGGAGTCTCATACTTAGAATTTTTTCTCGCTCTTTTGTCAGTTTTTCATGCCCTGCTATTTATAGTAAGCCCTCTGATTTTGGCTTTCCGAAGTTCAGAACGACTTGAAATTTTGCACACTACATCCTCATGACCTTGTTGTTTTGTCGACACTGCCATTTTTAGTCACCCTGCTATTTTTAGCCCATTTTCGGAGGTGATTTACTATAAATAGTAATTGCTCGCTTTTGATAGCTCCACTGCTCCGATTAACTTGAAATTTGAATTAGGCGCTCCTCACCACGTGACCTGACTATTGATATCAACGCATGCGCCTGACTTACTATTTTTAGCCAGTTTCCAAATTGACTTACTATAAATAGTAAGTGCTCCGTTTGACTTGAAATTTTACTAGCAGATAGCCTAAAGGACGCTGATCGCGGTGGTTTACACCGGTTTTCGAAAATTCTGACTTTTTGCCCCTCTTTTCAGGCTCTAAAGTTGGAAACCCTAATTCGCTCTGCATGCGCATCAAAAGATCTCTGTTTGCTCTCATTTCTGTGGCATTGCGATCAGCTCATGATTCTGAACTCTGGGAAGCGGCTGCCGGGGCACCTGCTAAAAATAGTAAGTTCCTTACTGAGTGGTTATCTCTTTTGCATGTCACACCATCGCGAAGCTCTCGAAAAACCCATCAGGAATCATCCGACATGCAAAAGAAACCCTGACATGCAAACCCTAAAAATAGCCTCGAAGGTGCATTCGAAAGTTGTCATCTCGTTTGCATGTTATACTGTCACGAAGGTCTCGAAAAACCTAGAAGGAATATGCCAACATGCAAAGAAAAACTCTGCATCTGAGCCCTGAAATTTGTCCCGGAAGCAGGACTGCTAAAAATAGAAAGTTGTCTGTTTTCACTCAAATTTTGCATACGAGTAGTCTGATGCGCTCTGAATGCCGTGTGATTGTCGGAATTTCAAAAATGTTGACGAATTGCCCTGAATTCCACACTAAAAATAGTAAGTACCTCAGAATTTGATGAAAATTTGCTGAGAGCCTGCTGGAAGCATACTGACAACAATGTTAAGCTCAATTTTCAATATATTCACCCTATTCGACCTCAGACTGACCAGGAAAGATGAAACCCTAATTTTTTTAGACTTGGCCAAATCTTCATGTTTAAGCTCAATGACGGGTGCAACCCTCGAAAGGCAGACATCAGAAAAGAGACAGAGAAGGAGAGAGAGAGAGAAAACCCAAGCCAAAAGACCAGAATGGAGCAAAATTAGGGGGTCCCCATTTTGAATGGGGCAATGTGTGAAAAGGTCACAACAAGACCTGAACCTAGATTGCAAGCTTTTCAGCAAGATGTGTAGCATGCCTTGGGGGAGCTAACACTTTCCGCCTATGATAGATCCAAAAAATGTACCATAAAAATCTCTTAGTTTAGCTGTACCTTGGGAGGATGCGATATGAAAGATGACTTCTATGTTGTCAACATAGGAGACATAGATATGGTTTTGGGTATTCAATGGTTGCATTCATTGGAAGAAACTACATAGAATTTCCAAACCATGGCACTAAAATTTCAATTTGAATGAAAAGAAGTGGCACTTCGTGGAATGACAAACAGATTGTCAAGAATTGTATCTAGAGAAAGAATGGAGAGAAATTTTCATCATGGAAAAGTAGCTTGGGTAGCATAGTTCTTAGTGTCTATGACAAACTGTCCCAAAGGCAAGAAAGCATACCACACAAATGTACATAAAATCTTGGACAAGCATAAAAGACCTTTAATGACATTCCTCTAGAGAGATCAGACAAGCATGGAGTATTTTATTGAGTTGGAGGAAGGTATTAAGCCCATTATTATTTTGGACATGGGCCACATCAGGCCCAGCTCAAGTCTTTTTTACTAGTCTTTGTTTTCAACCAGCTGGAAAGCATTCATGATTCAATTTACTTTGTTTTAGTCACAATCTTTTATTTAAAAAAAAAAAATTGCTATAGAAGCACCTTTCAAGTCCTATGCTCAATCTCTAAGAATAAAAATATAGTTCAAATTAATTTTGAATTATTTTCTTTATCCAAAATCTAATTGATAATATTATAAAGTGAATAATTGTAAATCTTGTTTAAAGCTTACGGTTTAAGAGTACTGTTTAGCTTTTTAGGATTTAATAGTACTATTCCATTTTGTGTTACTGTGTAAGAGGCAAATTAAAAAGCTTATAGGAAGAACATTCAAATGCAACTAAGCATGACACTTGCGTTAAAAAGGCTGAAGTCATTGCAAGGGAGGATCATTTCTATAAATAAAGATACTTGAGGCCATTGAAATTAGCAGGCATCCCAACAACATGAATAGGGATGAAGGCCCATTCTTAACACCCACTTGGAGACTTGTTATACAAAAATATTGCAGTGTTTCATCAAGAGGAACATATAATTAATTAAATAATAGTTTTACTTATCTTGTTTTAGTAACACCAAAATTAGATGAACTCAATTATTGCTTTTATCTAGTTAGACCTACTTGACATCTAATGTAATGTAAAGAGTTATCTATACATGGAGCTCTCAAGTGCAATCTAATACTTATTTCATCTTGATGATGGAACTGTAGTGAGATCCCAGACATCGATGTTTAAACAATTTTTTAAATTAGTCTTTTGTGGAAGCATCTTTCATAAATTATGGACGACTGAAAACAACAATCTCTTACTTTGATGAATTTCATTCATCTTTTCTGCTTTGTTGGCTGTAGCTTGTTGAGTTGTACATTGTTTGTCCTCTCCCTTCTAGGGGAAGCAGAGGTAGTTCTACATGGATCATTTGAAGCAAAGAATCAAAATTAATTATTTTCTCCTAATCTGTAGTTAAATAATATTCAATAAAAACTTAATAAACCTGCTTGCTTTTCCTTTATGCAGAAGGTTTAAATAATATTAAAGGGCTGTATGTGAAACTGGATGCTGTTGAAACAAATATTGTAAGAATCCTTAACTCTGATGTAACTAATGTACTCAACTTATTGAAGTTTGTTTAATTTTATTTTCTTCTCTATCTTGCACATTAATCAATTTTTGATATTACTGTTAAGTCATGGCATAGGCCACAGGGTTTTATACAACGGCTACTGATGTGAATCTTGTATTTGGTTTCACTTTCAACAAACAGGTCTTTGTCGATGTTACTGCAGATTCAGCTCTTGATGCAAAAGAGCTTTGTGAAGCTATTAAGGACAAGGGTGTTATTATTTTTCCAGAGAATAAGACCAGGTGAATGCTTCTATGCCAAAGAGATCATAGGTCATTTCATGTAATAAGCTTTTTTAATTTTTATTCATTAAAAGGTCAATCCTTTTAAGGATTTATAATTTTAAAAACAGATTAGTTCCTTATAACAGAAAAACATAAACCTCAGAGGCCTTATTGTGATTAGGAGGTGTAATTTTTTTCTTAAATTAATTAGCTGGGGGTATCTATTAGGGACCCTGCCTATCAAACATAAACCACTCTGTCTTTACATGCTCAAAAAATTTCAATGCCAAACAATCCATCTTCACATGTAGGAAAAATTAAACCACTCAAAACAAACCATAAATCCAGATTACAAAGAATTAATACACTCCGCCATAAGAAAGATGACCCCTAGGTAAAATAAAAGAATCCATCCCTTCCCAAGAAGATGGAAAATAACTATGGAGTGCAGTTAAAGGGTTCTGATCAACACAATTTGGAAGGAAATCAGCTGCTGCATTGGCCACCTGCAACAAGTTGATACTGCAGTTCTGAAAACTTAGCATCTGGAGCAATCAATTCATTTGCAATCTCCTAAGTTGTCAATTCAGACTAGAGCTGCTTATAATTTGATAATCACCATGTAATTGCTCTTGACTATAAATTTTTTGACTCCAACAGAGAAAGCCACAGCTATACCCATGTAATGTCCCCTTCTCATCAGTAATCTGTTCTGACACTCATCCGCCTATTCCGGAAGCCTATAGGCATGTATGAGGTAAAATTAAGGTTTCCAGTTCTGAGGTTCCTCGGCATTTTCTGAGAGTTTACTATTTATAGTAAATTCTATTTTAAGCGATTTGGAGTTTATTAGCTTTCAGTTTTTCATATCCAGTTGGAGCATTTATTTGCAGTTCATGTTTGACCTCTCATGGCATTTTTATGTTGAAATAAGGCATTAAGGTTATATTATGCAGTTGACCCCCCTTGGCCTAGATGAACAACTTTAAGTTGTATTTAAAAAGGGGACTTGGAAGGGTGGCGCTTTCATGTAGAGCTTTATTATTTTTTAATAAGAACATTATTCTTTGAGCAAAAGTGGACGCCACTTTATTAAGTGAGAATTATGAAATAAAGTGAATTTCTTACTATGCAATTTTGGACGCCACCTTGAGAAGTTGAAGGTTTTTGGGAATTTGAAGGGTCTCCTATGTCTTTTGATCTGCTTCTCAGGCATTTGAAGAGTTTGTGAGCTCTTATTTATTGAAGGTCTTTGCTCCAGCATTTTATCCATGAAAATTATGCTAAAGTTATGCTGTCGAAATGACAACTGACATATTGATTCGAGGATGTCTACTTCCTAGCTTTTCATCCAATTTCGTGTTTGCAATATAACACCTAGTTGGCTACATTGCTGCTTCTCAACATCAGACTAGCAGATTGTGCATCAAAGTTTGAAGAATTCTGGAGATTTTGGCAATTTTGGTTTGCTGTTTCATCTACTGCTGAAGGTGATTTTTATTCATAGTTTATTTTCCAGTTTGAAAGTGGTTCTGGGTACTTAACCAATCTATTTGCTGACCTTGGGCGACCATTCATGCAAGTTTTGGGAATTTATTTTCAAGTATCTGATTTTTAATTAAAAATCGCCCCTCCCAAGAGGGCCGTACCATTTCTAAGTGCATTGGGAATTGTGCAAGTTGATAAAGTTGGAATTTGCTGCTGTTTGGTGCTTGGTTTCTGGGCGCCTACCTCCTGAGAAACATTTGCAAAAGATTTCAATCAATTCGGAGGTGAAATGAGTGAGTTATGAGTATTTTTCTGATTTCTAGTTTGCTGATATGAATTTCCAGAACTCAGGATTTTACATCAGATTTATAAGTTTCCAGTTTTAATCATATTTCAGTCATTGGAAAGCAAAAAACATTGTTGGAATTCATTCTTATCTCCTTATCTCATTTCTCTATCATTGTAATTCATGTTTTTGCAGTCATTTTGAATTGTAAGGTTCAGATTAGTAGTACTAATCTAACCCATTATTATTGCTGCAACTACTTGATTAAATTCTCATTAAAATTACCCCTAGATGGTTTACCGCCAGTGTGGATAATCTGTTTTGTAACATTCATATACCCACTTTCATAGTGGAGAATCCCCACAGTGCTGTGGATGCCCGCCGCAGCGGATGAATTGTTTTTAAATGTAATCTTTTCCCCCCACTGTTTGGTGGTAGTGTGGAAATGTTCATGGCTGGTTATCCGCCTATCAGTTTTTAAACTCAAAAATTCGACACTCCGTCATATGTTAGCACCTCGCCCTCAGTGGGATCTTGAGTGCACATTCTTGACGTTGAGTAGTTTTCATTTCAAGTTCAGTTTTCAGTTTGAGGCTAACGCTAATCCAGTTTACTATTGCTGGTTATGTGTGTTAAATTCATCGAAAAAATTGGTTAGCATATTTCAACCCACGACTACATCTTTCCATTCTGCTTCATTACTGCTTCTTAGTCTTGTTGATGCGTGTTTTATGACACACCCAACACTCTAGAATAAAGAGTCCAAAGATGCTCTATCCTCTCTTGAAAAACTACCTCGTATGCTAAGATTGCAAGAAAGATCATACGGCAATTCCAATGTTTCTTAAGGAAGGTGTGGATAAGCTCAGTGGATGATGTGATATGCTGATATCACAAAAGGACCTTTGACAGCAAATTACTCAAAATTAAGGATTTAGGTTGATTTGACGTTGAATGCTCTATTATTTTTGGGATTTTCGAGATTCTTAAAAAGGAGGAAAAAAAAGGATGAGGGTTTAGGAGTCCTATACTAATCCTATGAAGTCAAGAGACGGTAAGATCAAGTGAAACTTAGGAACAAGACTTTGTTTCGCCACGAAAGAAACGACAACTACACAAAGCAAGTGCAATCTTCTAGGATTTGTGCTTAAGATTTCTCCACCAAGAACAATACCATCAAGAGAACAATATTATTCAAAGTAAACAATTGAAGCATCCACATTACTTGCTAAGTCTAACTTTACGTAGTGAAAGGAAATCATCAATCCAAAGAAAGTATGAGCAAAAGTTCCACCAATCTATACTATCAATTTGTAATTCATCTAACTTGCATTCAATTCAAATACTGATTTAATATATTCTAAATGGAAGATAAATATGGAACCATGCAACCACTTGACAATAAATAGATTCAAAGCAACTCATGCAATATGAACTTTATTCTCAAAGTAGTCTTAAGCAACAATTTCATATGTCTCTCTCTCTGAATTACAAAGTAGGCACCGCAATTACAAAGCAACAGCCCAGATTGATTTAAAATCAATGGCCAAGATTATTTCAAGAAACCCTAACCCTAAAAAGCATAACTAACTTCATGGACACATGGCACAAGTAGGACGAGCCAATTGGAGTGTGAAAAACATTGACACCTCGCAAACGAATCAAGCAAGTGAGAATCCAAAATGCAATTCCCCTTGGCTTGCTCTCTATCTGCAAATGCAAGAAACTTTGTTATCACCAAGTCAAGCTCCTTCATTGATATGTTCGGCATAGTATCCAGCTGCACTCCCATTATGTCCAAGGTTTCAATGCACTGAGTGAAAGTATTCTCCCATCTACCTTCTTTCTTCTAAAAGTTATCCATAAAGGTCAAAAGGGAAGGCATATCATCTAGCTGGTTCTCTTTAATAATCTGCATTTCTTTGAAGTAAATATTCATCACACTTCTCTTCAAACTTTCCAAATCGAAACCACTTGTATCATGACTCTTCTGCCCTGTTAATCCTTCAAGAGAGGTGAGGATTTTAAGCTGTATTTTCCCAAGAGAATTTTGCATAACAACACTCTTCTTTCATTCCATCATATATCTTTTTCTTTGCCAACAAAGAATGGTACCATCTACTAAAATCATATGAGGCTCCTTCATCAATAACACCTTCTTGGATCAGCACTTGCAGGGATACTTCCTTCAAAGCCTTCAAACGAGGTATTACCTTTCCCTCTATCTACTTGAAATCCTCCCAATTATCTTCAATCTGACAAATTTCAGTCATAAGCAAAACTGATCTGTCATAAGTTTGAGCATACTTTTCTAAGAATTGCTCCATCTGTTTTGAGATATTGCTGATCCACCTTCTAGTTGCTTGGCTTGTAATTCTCACAGCCTCAAGGGTGTCAACGGATTCTTGAGGAAGGGAAAATGGTGGAATAAAAGCTTCACCTTCTTGGCGCAAGGGGGCTATTATTTGCTGAATGAACTCTATCAATCTTAGATTTTCCAGTTCTAGTCTTTCCTCCTCCTCCTTTGTTTTATCAAACTTCTCCTTGATGGCCTTTGAAGTGTCTGCTAGCTCATGAAAGTCTTGTTCTATCGTGGTTGGTTCGATGTCCAACGTTGTAACTTCATAATCCATAGGAGTAATTTGATCTCTAGGCTTGTCAATCTTTGGGATTGCAACTTGTAAAATCATGGATCCTGTACCATTTCTAATAATCTGAGAGTACTGTTGTGATCTTTTCACACATCGCCCCATCACAGATGGGGACCCCCTAAATTTTTCTCCATTCGGGTCTTTTGGCTTTGCCTTTTGGTCTGTCTCTCTCGGTCTGTTCCTTCCATTTGCTAGTGTACTTACCATTTGACTTGAATTTGAATTATGACTAAGTCTGAAGAGTTTTCAAAGAATTAGGGTTTATAATTTTCAGACTACTTTGAGGTCAAGTCGATTGGGTAATCAACTTCTGAACTTAGCACTGCTGTTAGAATACTTCAAGTGGACTCCCTCTGAATTTTCATTGAATTCTGCCAACTTTCTATTTTTAGTAAGTGTCAATCTAGGGTTTGTTTTCTCCAGATTTTCACGTTCTGATAATGACACTACATTCTAAGTACTTTGAACTCATCACTGGAAAAATCTGAGCAGAAACAGATGACTTGCTATTTTTAGCAGTTTTGCCTTCGAAGGCAATTTCTAGGGTTTATATGTTACATTTTCAGATGCATGTCTAGATATTCTTTGTGGGTTTTTCGAGACCTTCGCAGTGATATGACATGCAAAACAGGACAACTACTTTCAGCGTTCAGCCTTCGGAGGCAAATATTAGGGTTTGCATGCAGATCTTCTCAGCGCATGTCGGCATATTCTTTTTGGGTTTTTTGAGAGCTTCACAACGATGTAACATGCAAGCAGAACTGGTTACTTTTCAGAAACTTGCTATTTTTAGCCAGTGCTTGCATGTTGAAGATTTTTCTGGATTTTTCAAGATTTTTTGGGCAGTGTGACATGCAAAATCATTTGACAGCCAGTTGGTCACTTTTTCAGCTACTTTCTATTTTTAGTAGGTACGCTTCGACAGTTGCCCCACACTTCAGAATCACGAACAAGGTAACATGCAGCAGAAACGAGGTCAAACGGAGCTCATTTGAAGAACATGCAGAAAAATTAGGGTTTCGAGCTTCAGGACTAAAAATGAGGAATCAGACGTCAAAATGCCCAAAACTGAAGTATCCACCATGATCAGTATCCTTCAAGGAATTTGCTGGCAAAATTTGAAGACAATCGGAGCACTTACTATTTTTAGTAAGGCGTTCCTGACGCAGGCTATAAGTAGAAAGTCAATCTCGGGCGCCTGCGCAGACAGACAAGTTTACCAATGAGGAGCACACTATTCAAATTTCAACTCGAATGGAGCTAAGGAAGTCTCAGAAACGGGCAGTTACGATAAATTGTAAGTCACTCCAAGGCAGCTATAAATAGCAGGACAACGTCAAGTTTCAATATGAACAGGTCAAACAAGCGATGAGGACCCCTTGGCTCGAATTTCAAGACAAACGGAGTTGTAGAGAATGGAGAATCAGACACTTGCTATTTTTAGCAGGCATGGGCAGAAAAATTAGGGTTTCCTAAAATCAGGGGCAAAACAGGACAGTCATGCAAAAGCAGCATCCAGCTATGATCACCACACTTCAAGCATTTAGTACATGAAATTTGAAGACTTTATGAGCAATTACTATTTTTAGTAGGTTGCTAAAAATAGTAGGTACAGACAGGCATTAGGCACCAGCGGCATAATCACGTCTCAAGGTTCGAAACAGGGCAAAAATCAAGCTTTCTGGAGTCATAAGTCAGTTCAAAGCACGAAATTCAAGGAACTTTCTAAAAATAGAAACTCAGGGCAAATTAGGGTTAGCAGGAGGAAATCACGGCAAAAGGCATGAAACCTACCAGGTTTGATAAAATTTGGAGTCTGGCATCGAAATTCACCTTGATAAGCTGAAGATAGATGAAAATGCTACTGAGTCTGGAAATTGAAAGCTTCAAGGGTCAAATGCGCCCCTCTTTGAAGACAAGATGAACTTAAAATTCTCTTAAGGCAATCAAATTTGAAGCACCACCTATCAAATGCGCCCCTGAAGAGAAGACTTCAAAATTCTACCAAGGCACAAATTAAAAGTTCCCCATGCTATTTGCGCCCCTCAGCTTGAAGTTAACAAAAGTTGAAAGCATGACCATTGATTTGCGTCCTTGAGGTTAGTGGCTTGAAATTTGACTAAGGCGTGGGGATTAAAATTGGAAGAAGGACCTATCATTTGCGCCCCACTTCAAATTGAAAGCACAAAGGGTTATTTGCGCCTAGACTGGGAAGGAATTAGAAAATACTCTAAGGCGTGGAATTGAAAGCTCAACATGAGAAATGCGCCCATCTTGCAAGAATTAAAAGCTTGACACATGAAATGCGCCCCTCTCTGCAAACTCGCCCAAGTCACAGAATGAAAGCTAGACCTGTCATTTGCGCCCTAAACTCAAAGCTCTCCCTGTGATATGCACCATGAGAGTTGGGGGTTATATTTGCGCTTGGATTCATTAAGTGCCAAAAGTGAAAATTACCCCTGCCATTTGCGCCCTTGAGGTTCAAAACTTGGAGTTTGACTAAGTGATGAAATTTGAAGCTCCATGGCTAAATTGCGCCCTCCCTGAGCATTGAAGAGTGGAAATTTTCTAAGTGTCAAAACTCAAAGCTCTCCCATTGATCTGCGCCTTTAAGCTTAAGGCACTCAAAATGAAAGTTAAAGTCGAGAGGTCCCAAATGCGCCTTACTTCAAGAGAAAGGAGTGAAATATTCTAAGTCACGAAATTAAAAGTTGCCCATGTGATTTGCGCCTGAGGTGTAAACTTGAAGGAAGACATGTCAATTGTGCCTAGCCTGGAGAGGGTAAAATTAAAAGTTTCTAAGGCGTGGAGAATTAAAAGTAGAAGTACTCATTTGCGCCCTTAAACTTGGAGTATCAAAATTAAGAGCTCAATGCCCTATTTGCGCCCCCAAATGGAAGTTCACCCATGAATTTGCGCCTTGAGTTGAAGGAGCTGGAAAATACACTAAAACGTTAAAATTAAAAGATTCCTCTGTGAAATGCGCCCATCACAAGTTGAGAGTTTGAAAATTTTCTAAGTCAAAAAAATTAAAAGCTCCATGATTGATTTGCGCCCTTGAGGAGAAAGTTGAGTGTTTTAAAATTTTAAACTGGAAGGAGACCCCCTCCATATGCGCCCAAGCTGAGAGATGATGGCATGAAAGTTTCTAAGGCATAGGAATTAAAACCACACACATCCAAATGCGCCCTCAGGTGAAAATCCACCCTGTTGTTTGCGCTCAAGGTCATGAGGGTAAGTTATTAAATTTGATTAAGGCCAACGCGAAATTAAAATCAAGCACCCTTGTTTGCGCCTTGAAGAGAAGATGGAGGAGCTAAAAAAATTCTAAGTGTGGAAACTTGAAGGAGACTACTTTATATGCGCCTAGGGTGAAATTTCATCAAGTGTTCAAAATGGAACTTCACACATGGATTTGCGCCCAACATGGAGAGCACTCCCAAAAACGCATAGGGCGTAGAAAGTGAAAATACAAAGGCCTAAATGCGCCCTTGGAAAGGATGACTTTAAAATTTGACTAAGGAAAGAATTTAGAGCTCAATGGCTTATATGCGCCCAGGGTAAAGAAATTTGCTAAAGTGAAAACTTGATATATGATATGCACCTTGCTTTGAGAAGTTAACTTGATAAATTTCTAAGTGGCTAGGAAGGGGTGTTAATAAATATTAATGTTTAAAAAATTAAATATCTCCCCCTTTTTATGTTATACATAAAATCACTGGTGATTCTCTATGAAATTCGAAGGCATTTGAATTTTTTCAAAAAGGGCGAGATTGAAGATGAAAATCAAGCTAAGGCATTGGAAGTGATAGACTTTCTCTAGGCAATTAGCTCGAAAATTTTCCTAAGACAGAGAAATTAAAATTAAAATTTAATTATTTTACTAAGTTTTAAATTAAATTCCTCTTTAAATTTAGACACATGAAATTTTAAAATTCGGACGAGTTTAATTGTGGGGAATTTATTTTGGATTTATTATGGACGGAAAATAAATTATGCCTAGCCATTTTTTTTAAGTGTGCTGACGAATAAATTAAATGGCATTTAAATTAAATTTTTATGTTTTAAGTATGCCATTTTAAAAAAGCGGTAAGATTATTTCAAATCGAAGTAAAATTATTTTTTCTCGAAATTACTTCAGTTAACTGGAAGTAACTGGCAGTCGGGAGGGAAAGTTCAAATTTAAAATGAGGAAAGAATCTCCTGGAATAGCAAATTGCTATGACGACTGTAAGACGGCTGGAATATTCTCTTTTAAATTTGGAAAACTGCTAAGTCATGATGAAGAGAATTAATGGCATTTGCTAAAATAAGCACCAACTTTTGGTTATAAAAACTTCGAGGATTTTCATTTTCATCTTACAACATTCGAAGCTGAGATTTGTGCTGAAGAGTTGAGAGTAATTGTTGAGTTGTGAGTGAATTCGAAGTTGAGAGTTGTTGAAAGTGTGAGAGGTGTTGAATTCGATTTTTCAAGAAGCTTGAATTTCTCGAGATTTGGAGTTGCTGAGATTTAAAAATCTCTGAAGTTGCGAAGTTGCTGAAATTCAAAACAAAGTTTGAAGTATAAGCTGCCGAGGTTGAGAATTTTATTTCTCCAAGTTGTTGAAGGTAAGTATTTAAAGTTGCTGAGATATAATATTTTCAAAGTTGCTGAAACTTGAAGTTGAGAGTTGCTGAAGGCTGAAATCGTTTAATTATTTCACTGAATGCTAGAAGTTGAAATTGCTTGAGCTTGAAGATTTAAATTCTCTGAAGTTGCTAAATGTTTAGAATCAAATCAGAAGTAGAGACTATTGAAACTTTCGAAATTGTTGATTTATAACTTTCGAAGTTGCTGATTTATAACTTTCGAAGTTGTTGATTTAAAATTGTTGAAAGTTGCCTGAACTTAAAGCATTTTCTGAAGTTGGGATTGCTGGAGTTAATTTCTTCCGAAGGGCTGAAAATTCTTTTGGCTGCAAAATTGTTGAAGTTCGGAATTTTATGTTTCGGAGTTTAAAGTTATTGAGGTTTGAAGTCGAAGTTTACTGTTGAAGCTATTAATTTGTATTTATTTTTTGCAGCCAACTCCATTCGCCAGCCATTCTCGTAGTTTTTATTTTAAAGTTTGAAGTGTAATGTTTGCTTCTCGTTTTGCAGATGGTTGAAGGACGAAAAGCTAATGTTGCTGGAACAAGCAAAGCTGGAGCTAAGGCTGGAAATAATGAAGCTATCAAAGAAAACGCCTCTAGGCAGGCGATCATCAAAAGCTTGAAGAAGTCTTTCATTCCGGAGTCTAAGATCGTGTCAAAGTTTGGGAATGTGACTGATACCAACCTTGGGTCTTACAACCTCGAGGCCTTCATGCGAAGGATATATGGGCAAGGTGGCAATCCTCCGACGGAAGTGTCACAGAACATTCTGAGGAGCAGATTATATGCAGCAGCCGGGTTTCAACCAGCAGTTCCGTGTCTAGAGCTAATTATGGAGTGCGCAAACTTCTACAATTCAGACCATCAGACGATTGTTTCTTTGGATGGCATGTTGTTGGCCAACCTCGCACCTGATGCAATTGGCAAGGCATTCGGGATCCTTCCCACAGATAAAATGCTGTACAAATCCAAGGCAAAAGCTGATAAGATGTATGCCACATCTTTTGAGAAGTGCATGAAGAGGATTAACACCACCTGGATGAGAAAGCCAAAGCCTCCTGCCGCTAGGCTGCCAAAGCAAATAATTTCAGAGGAGCTGAAGTAGGACTACTGTGATATAATCATGTTGCTCAGTCGGGTTAACGGCAGCCCACAGTCATATGTGTTCGAACCATGGATATTCTTCTATATCAACGTGGTGCTCGAAGGGAAGGTGGAAGTAAATTGGGCTCAGATGATCAGCGACAACATTGATGAGCAGTTTCAGAATGTAAGGAGAACGAAAACATTCTACATGAGTTCGTATGCCATCTACATGCTTGCTCGGATGACAAAATACAAGGGGTTGGCATACCAAGAGTCGATTGGGTGCGGTTTTAATCAGTTCAAGATTCATGAATCTTGTAGGCAATTGCATCTTACACGCACGGCCGACTTCAAGAGGGTGAATGACGCTTTCACCATGTATATCAGGAGAACCCAGTGGTAGAGCTTCCACCGGAGCTACCACGAGAACCAGTCAGTGGGCTTGAGGAAATGAAGAGAGTTGTCCGAGAGGGAGATAAATGGATAAGCAGTGTTCGCAGTGAGGCAGAGAAATTCATGGCCGATCTTGTCTCCTCTTTTCGGAGTGTGTCTGGTATCCTTTCGTGCTTGGATAGTGTCGAGCAAGCTTGGGGTGACACCCATATTTTCCAGGACAAGACTATTCCTCGCCTTGCTGTTCTGATGCGTACGCCCATGCAAACTTTGGTAAATGAAGGAGTGATCCAGGCTGGGGACAGTTATGATTTTCTTGGATGGTATTCGACTGCATTCATTGGGAAGGGCTTCTTTGACATGGCAGCTACAGAATCTTCCAAAATCAAGAAGGCGATGAGAAATATTCACGAGGGCATCCTCAACACATTGGATGTATTGTTCGCCAGGAGGCTAACTCATGAGGAGGTAGAGGTGGAAGGATTGAAGGCAAGGTTGCAGCCTTTCTTCTCTGAGATGAGGACGTTTTCCCAGCTTGACTTTGAAAACATCTCTACGTTTTCAACAATTATTCAAAGCACACAGGACTCTATTGAGAGTTGGAGAAAGTCTTGTGATCGATGGGAGCAAATGGTGGGTATCCTTGAATATCAGCCCAATCTTACTCTGTCGATTTCTGAGGAGGAAGTTGATTCAGTGTTGGCTCGATTCATAGCTTACGCGGTCAGAGAAAAGAGCAATGGGAACGCGGTTATGGACAAGAATCTTCTAGAAGGATAGTGGGCATTAATTGCCCATAGTGGTCAAGGAGGAATCTGCTATTTTTGGGATCATTAATGACGCCACTCCTCCACCTTCTGGCGGTTTTTAGGGTTATTCTTGTCTAGGGCTGAGGTGGCTCGATTTGAGCCCTCCATTGTAATTTGATCTGGACCATCCGTTGAGGTTGGCCAGCTATATAAAGGGGAGTCCCCTCATTTGTACACTAGTACTTAGCAATCAGTTGATATCAGAGCAGAATAGAGAGTAGACATTTTTGGAGTTAGAATAGTTTTCATTTCATTGTTTGAGGAAGGGGAATTCTCCCTTTGAGAATTTTTGTAAGAGATTATCACGAAAGCTAATCATAATAAAAGCATTTCATTGATGGTGAATTCAACTTTTGTTGTGAGTAGTTTGTGAGGTTTCTTCTTCCTTTGACTTCAAGTAGGATTTAATTTTCATGCAAATAGTTAGTTATGGGTGTTTACGTTTGATGTAAATGAGCTTCTTGAATCCATACCACTAACGATCTTACTGAATGGTAAGTTTGTCCTGCGTGGTCAACTGGAAAACTTTTATACTTAACTTCGGTCAAGATTCATGTGTAGCTATGCATCGTTGTGATGGTACTTGCATCATTGAATCATGATTTGAACATCCTTTTTCTCCTTTGAAGATTGCACTAACCTTGTCGAAGCTGTCCAACAGGAGGCTAGATAACGTTTGGTTGAAGTTCATTGAAATTAAGCTTAACATCCCTTGCATTTAGGTTAGAATTTAGATCTTCTAGACCTTGCATCCTTTTTAATTCCGCACACTTTTGGTTAGTTTTAGGAAGCTCGCACTTCAAAGCTAAATCATTCACACGAAAATCCCCCTCAAAGCATATATCTGTTGTTTACTGCAAGTATTCTGAACAATTGTGTAAGTCCCCTCGTAAGAACACAACAATTCACATCAACCAACTGAGGGTGTTCCAAGTATTTTGGAACCTTGGAGTTGAACGTGTGATCTATCTCGCAATCTTAGCACACAGAATACTTTGATCAAGAGAGAATGGAATAGCCCTCGGACAACTTCGTTCTGCCGATTGGTGCGGTCACGAAAATCACATCAACAAGTACCTTTTAGGCTTCTTTGGTGTCTTAGCTTGGCCAATCCTTTCTAAAAAGTCCTGCATGCTTTCAATTGGTTGAACTTCATCTAGTGGTTTGGATTCTTTCATCAAACTTTCAGCCAACCATTCTGGTACGATGGATAACTCCATCCCATCTTCCAATTGAACATCATCATTAATCCCTTTCAAGGCAGAAATCACCTCATCACCCAATTCCTTGTTGTTTTCTAGGATTTCAGTATCTCCCATTCCCTTGATCATAAGTGTATCAATTCCTTCCAAACACTCTGTGAAGGTTTGCTCTTGAAGAAGCTCTATTTGCTCTATCTCTTGAAACTCGACTTCTTGTTCATGATCAGGTTCATACTCAGCAATAGACACCTCTTCCACTATTTTGATGCATAGTGTACTAGAAGATGATGGGATTTCATTGACCTTTTGCCTCTTACTTTCTGATTCTTCACTTATTGTTTTCTTTGCCTTTGCTTGAAGATCTTCAATCGTTGCCTTCCTCTTGCTTGGACTTGGAAGTTCAATATGACCACCTTCAACTGCTTCTTGTGATGTCCCCACTCTAGTCAGTTTTCGGGAACAGTGTGTTAGCCCTTTCTTGGACCCTTGTGGGCTAGTTGGATTGGTTAGAGGGTCAGTGGTGTTTTCTAGAGGAGTTGATCGTTCTCGTTTTCAGAGCTCGGTGATTGGTTCACAACAGGCCTTGGCAGTTCAGGAGTTGACAGCTTTTGACGACACAAAATTCTATGGAGATTTGAGGGAGTTATGCTTATTTAAGTGATTTAAGTTATTAACTTATTATTTTATTATAAAGTCAAATTGACTTTATCCCTTTTTTATCACTTAAATATTCATAAAAAGGGTGATTTAAAATTAAATCACTTAATCATTTAAGTGGGCGCCAAATATTAAGTTCTTAACTATTGAAAAGGACTTAATAATGTTTTAAAATATTTAAATGATGGGAAAGGGCGTATCTTCTTGGAAATGCGTGCCTTTTTGATATATGGCATTTTGGGCAATGAGAACATCATTATTGATTATTTCGACTTTTCCTTGGGTTTCCTTATGTGCTTTTACTTGTGATCAGGGTTTTGAGCAATCTTCCATTGGAGAACGATATCTCTTCAATGTTGAGCACTTTTGAGACTATGAGAGACCAGTCAAATTTGTGCAATTGAGAGAGCTTCATACAGAGGTTCTACATGCTTCAATCAGGGTTCTATTATTCAGTATTCAGTTGTTGGCAATAAGGAAGAGGGTTACTTCATCCAGAGTCGCCATCTTCAGCAGATCTGTAGCTCCAGCCTTAATCCTTCAGTTTCTTCATTGGGCCGTACCATTTGCATTGAAATTTGTGCCTTCTTGGAGGATGGCGTGTGAAGCTAGAAGCTAGGGCGCTTCCTTTTTGGCTCTTGTTTGAGCTTCATTATGGGCGGCTACCACTATTATCTTATTGTATCCTATTTCTGAGTGAGGAAAGTCAATTTTGGAGGCTAGGCGTCCACATATGCCAGTTTTCACCATTCTTGGCTAGCGAGTTGGCTTATTTCTTTAAATAAATAATCTGGAGACGTTCTGGTATGTTTAGCACTCGTGATCTATCTGTCATTGTTAAATAATACCTTCTGCATTTTCATTCTGTAGAAAATAGCTCTGTTTCTCAATTTATGAGCTTTTATATGATGCGCCCTTTCTCTTCTGTCTACAAACTTTCTCTTAAAAAACTAAAAAAAACACATTAAGACTTAAGAGAATACTGGGGTTTGAATTGAGAGCCAGCAAGGCTCATCACAGTGGTATCAGAGCACTGATCCTGCCAGCTTGAAGGGTTAGCAGCTTCTATGTGGTCTCATCAGAACAGGTTTGATAGGTACTACTCACATAGGGGTCCTGGTGTTCAAAGAAGTACTTTTGAACCATTTTCAGCGT
Organism: Sequoia sempervirens; assembly: GCA_007258455.2. Taxonomy (NCBI): domain Eukaryota; kingdom Viridiplantae; phylum Streptophyta; class Pinopsida; order Cupressales; family Cupressaceae; genus Sequoia; species Sequoia sempervirens. Next base: position 45,581 of record VDFB02341111.1, on the reverse strand, counting down.
TTTCGTTTGACGAACAGGAAGTAGAATTAGACTTTGGTAATATGGTTGACAGGGAAGCTGAAGGTTCTCACAGGAATCCTCTCAATGAAGAGAACAGAGAAGCTAGAGATGTACTCAGAGGCATGGTGGCAGGCCAAGAACAGGTGGTGAATATCCTTCAGCAGCTGAGCACCAATGTTCAAAATTTGACACTTCATAGAGGTCAGAATCAAGATCGAGATCAGGAAGGCAGTAGACATAGAGAACCTCAGAGAATCATTGCTCCAACACGCACCTTTGAGCGAGCTATGTGTCCTACTTTTGTCAGAAATGATGTTGATGAAGAGGAAGAGGTTGAACAGGGTGGTGAAATGAACTTTGCAGATAACATCGTGGCTATGCATGATGAATGAGATGCATTGCCTCCAAGAGTTAAAGATCACCTTAACTTTGATCGTTTTATGAGCCAGAAAAGAGAACACACCAGAAACTGGAATGACAGGAGGCCTAGATACAAGCATAATGATCTTAGACAGGCTACCAATAAACTTACCTTAGCAAACTATGATGGCAGTGGAAGAGTTACAGCACATGCCTGGGTGAGTAAGTTGGATACATTCCTGACATTACGTCCTATGCCAGAGGAAGATGCCATTAGATTTGCAACACTTCACCTTGATGGCGTGGCACATGACTGGTGGATTCATGGCATGGCTACTCTTCACCATGACCGGATTACCTCATACCAGGAGTTCACTGATAGATTGGTAGAGAGGTTTGACAAGCGAGATCTTGAACTATTCTTTAGAGATCTGACACAATTGAAACAGTTGGGTAGCTTGGAATCGTACATTGGAGAGTTCCAAAGACTATTCGTGATGGTGACAGGCATCTCAGAGAGAAGGCTGATCATATTGTTCATTGAGGGTCTTTTCAAGCCCATGAAAGGTTGGATAAAAGCATTTGATCCACCTACTTTACAGGAGGCCATGAGGAAAGCTCGTAGTATGGAGCTTACTACACCTCGTAAGCCATTTGGCTCAAAACCATCTACCTCATATACAAACAATAAATCTAATCCTAAGAAGGCTGATAATGCTGATCAAAAGAAAAAATTTGCAGCACCATTGGATCGAGAAACAATGAATGATCTGCATAGGAGGAAGCTCTGCTTTTACTACAAGGGTCCATATGAATTCAACCATGACTGTCCCCTCAAGCCTAAAGGGAAAAACAGGCACATGGAATGGTTTTGAGGGAGAAACGTTGACTGATTTTTCTAATTAGCAAGCTGCTATCTATGACACAGATGAAGAAAAATAAGAAAATGAGGCAAAGATTGAGGTAGAAAGTGAGCTACAGGAGGTTCATATGTCTAGCATGCAGAGAGAGGGATCTTTCAGGCTCCGTGGGATTTCAGCCGGTCAAAGAATCATATCTCTTTTGGACACAGGTGCAACTCACAACTTTATTGATTCACAGTTAGTGGAGAAAAGGGGAATTCAAACTCAGCAGTTTGAAGGCATTCGAGTGAAGGTTGTAGATGGATACACTCTCAACTGCGAGAGGATGATTCCTGATTTTCCATTGAAACTCAACAATTTTGAGTTTAAGGCAGATTTTTATGTTGTGAACATGGGAGGAACAGATATAGTTCTCGGCATGAAGTGACTTCATGCGATAGGAGAGTTCACACTTAATTTGCATGACATGGAGATGAAATTCAGAGTTGATGGCACAAATCATGTTCTTAAAGCCATCAAGGGCAACAATTTAAAAGAAATTTCACTCCGGAGAATGGAACGTTTGATTCGACACGACATGGTAGATTGGGCAGCTGAGTGCAAGTTAATGCTTTCATAGTTGGAGCAGCAGGCTTCTTCTTACCATCCGGATGTACAAGAACTCCGAATCAAACATGCAAAGGTTTTCAATGCTATTCCACCAGGTAGACCTCTTGATAGAGGTATTGAGCATATCATAGAGCTGGATAAGGGCACGAAACCTATCATGATCACACCTTACCGGCACCCCAAACGTTTAAAAGATGAAATTGAAAAAACTATTAAGGAATTGTTAGCTATGGGGCACATTACGCTGAGTAAGTCACCCTTTGCTTCATTAGTTTTTTTGGTGAAGAAAAAGGATGGTACACTTAGGATGTGTATTGACTACAGAATGCTCAACAGGAAGACTATTAAGAACAGGTATCCTATTCCACGGATAGATGAGTTGATAGACGAGCTTCATGGAACTTGCTATTTCTCGAAGATTGATTTGAGGACAGGTTACCATCAGATCAGAGTCCGAGAGGACATTGAGAAAACCGCATTCAAATGTCACTGTGGACACTATGATTTCTTGGTTATGCCATTCGGTTTAACTAATGCTCCAGCCACATTTCAGTCTACTATGAACCGGGTTTTCCATCCTCACTTGAGGAAATTTGTATTGGTGTTCTTCAACGACATCCTAGTTTACAGCAAATCATGGGAGGAACACATGGTTCACTTGGATGAGGTATTGAGTATACTAAACAGGGAGTCCTTGTACGCCGAGTCCAAGTGTGCTTTAGGCATGGTAGAGCTTTTGTATCTGGGTCACATTATTAGTGGAGAGTGAGTTAGCATGGATCCAGAGAAAGTTCGAGCTATCATCGATTGGCCTACACCTGAGACATTGACACAGCCCAGGGGGTTTGTAGGATTATGTGCCTTCTAGCGTTGGTTCTGTTGTACCCCAAATAAATTTTTTGGCATTCTGTATAAATTGAGCTAAATCTTGTTAAAATGCCATGAAAGGTCTGTTTTAGGTCAAACCAATCATAGAATCTTGGTGGGTTTCTGTCAAGGAACACATGTACAAAATTCTGAAAAATTGAAAATTAGGGTTTTTTTTCCCCTATTTTCAGGGAAATCCCCCGAAAATAGGACCTTCCCAGAAATGATCGAAAATGATTTTGATAGGCTTAAAGGGCTTCACGATCACATTGGTCAAGTCAGAATCATCAAAAGACACGTTTTACTCTGGTGGGTCTATTTCTCTTTTTCAGGAACGAAGTTAGGAGCTCCACAACCATTAATGGCAGATTGGCCAGTACCAGGTGCTGAAAGCTAAGCTTCAAAAGCTTCAACGACACAACCATGGCGGAAAAGGTCGAAAAAGATGCTGTTTGACGAAGGAGATTCCTGAAAACGAAAAAGGTCAAAATTTGACTAACTCTGGAGATGTTACGAAGGGGAGATTGCTCACATGTTGAAAAGGCGCCTTCTTCAAGCAGGGGCGCCCATGATCTTTGAAGGTCAAATGAAGTCAGTAGGATCATCCGAAGCAGTCATTCTTGACATTTGACTGCTGGCTCAACAGTGAAACAAACATCCAGATCATCCGATGAATAGATCACTAGCAACTGCTGACGAAGCAAAAAGAGGCAGTTGAGGAATTATCAGGAAACCACAGTTAACGGCGAAGTTCTAAGGAAAAAGAGCCTTTTCAAAGCAAAGGCGCCCTTTCTTTTGGACTTCCAGATGCTGACCAATGACAAAAGGCTTCCTTTGATGACCTTCTCAGCTCAAGCAAATCTCGGAAACGCAACTGCAAGCATCAATACCTGACAGAGCAGTCAACGGATAATCTGGATCAAAGTAGGCAACTTGTCAGATGAAAATAATCAAGCTAAAAGGCAAAAGCGCCCTTTTCAAGGAGGGGCGCCCTTGGATAAAGGAACCCTAATTTGAGATCCAGATTTCCCGAAGACAGTCATTCTTAGCAGAACAGAGCTGAGTACCTGATGAAACGTCATGTGAAAACATCTGACTCTCCGATCAACGAGAAATCCAGTTCAAGGCACGAGAGGTCATTTCAAATAAGCTGAAGAACGAAGACTGAAAAATCACTAAGGCATTGGCAAAAGCGCCCTTTCTTGGGAAAGGCGCCCAGTCTTTTGGAGCCCTTAACTCAGCTTTTTATCATTCAGTCTCCCAGGCACTTCTTTCCAGTATGGATTCTGCTCCGCAGTGAATGTGTCCGTGACGTCTCAAGATCAACAGACAACGCCAGATTCAGGATCAAACAGGGGGTTTTCAGGAGAGAAAATACCAAAAAACTTGCAAAATATGAAAAGGGACGCCTAAAAAAGGTCAAAGGTCATTTGTTGACTAAAGTCAAAAGCTTTTTGAGTTAAAGTTGGCTAAAACGCTCCACGATTGGTGGAAATCACCTTTTTAACTTCAGATCAAACTCAAATCACCTTTTGAGCTTGTGTTAGGTCCCCAAATTTGTGGATCTGAAGCTCAAACATATATATTCAAGGAGATGGCGTCCCATTTCATTATTTCATTGCAGGATAAAAGATCAAAAACAGCCACAAGCTCTCAAGGACGCCATTGATAGATCTGAAGGAGGTTTTCATCCGTTCTTCAATTTTTCTTGCAGATCTGAAGCAGAAAAGGATCACTATTTTGAGGATTGGACCCAGAGATAGATTTTTCAGAGAATCAGATAAAACTTCCAATCCATCTTCTGTCTACTTCCTCTCTTCTTGTCTTAGGTTTTCTTGCACATTTCAAAAAGGTGGCAGGCTACATCAGATCAGATCAACTGGGTAGATCCAGCGTAATTTTCCAGAGAAACCCATCTCGTCAAATTTCCGAAAATCAACATACTTGCTGCCCCTATTTTTGGGGGTTTTTCCAAAAAAGTTTCAGAATCAAAATTCTGAGGAACTGGGTTTGTTCAGCATTGAAGCACGAGCAAAACCCATGTGCCAGATTTTTCCCGGAAAAATACTTCTCGGCAGGGCGCTATTTTCAGGGGTTTTAGGAAGTTGTCTGAACACATCCGTGTTTACAGTCAACAGGCGAGTTCTTCTTCATAGAATGACAATTTGGCGTCCTTGGACTCCAATTGAACAACTAGACCTTGCACCAGCAACTCTCCAACCAGATCTTACACACATTGCTGGAGAGCAAACGGACATCACCAACAGTCTGCAGATCTTTATCTTTGAAAAGAATACATCTCCCGCTCAGTGGGGACCTGCAGTAGTTACTCTGGACGAAGAAGTAAGAAAGACTGATCTTGCAGCAAAAAGACCAATATTACCATCTCCCGCGTGGTAGTAAGCACCTTGGCTTGCCAGCTGCGAAGAGGTCATTCCAAGCATGGAGCCGCCAAAGTTACCAAGAGCAATAGCTTGCGCAAGAAGAGATGTCGTGTCATCAAAACATTGAATATCTGGAGACGGAAGAAGTCAACACATAGATCAAGGAGCTATTGACCAGAAATGGTGAAATGAGAAAAGCTATAAATGCACCAAAGAAGGACGTCCTACCCTCCAAGTGGCATTTATGATACTTGAGTTTGACTTGATGCCTTTTTCCAAGTCAACTCAAGAAGGCATTAAATGTAGTTGGAGTTAACTTGATGTCCCTTTCCAAGTTAACTCCATATCCCTTAAATCATGCATTGTCAGATCCCACTGATTAAGGATGTCTAATCAGCTTCCATGATTTGTGGATCTTAGATCTCCACTAAATGTGGATGTCTATTTTGGAGGATACTTTCATTAAAAGTTCACCTTTAGTTTACTTTCATCAACGAAGTAGTTTCGATTGACTCGTTGTTTACTTTTCTTAACGAGTAGTTTTCGATTAACGCTTGTTCCCCCTTTTAGGAATAAATCTTGCTAATTGATTGGCAAGAACTCATTGTTAACTCAAGGAGATTTTGGGGTTGCCCACTCCTTTGAGTTCTATAAATAAGAGCCTTGGGCTCATTATTTGTTTAACCTTTACTTGCTATGCAAAATTGCTGCGCCATTGTTGCCAACACTTTGAAAGCGAATATTTGTTCACTCTTGGATGAGAGTTCGTTGGATGATTGTAATTGTGCATGATTTCGTGCCTTTGCTTTCCCAACTTTTGTAGTTCGTTGATAAAGCATTGAAGAAGAATATCAGAAGGCGCTTGCATTTTGATCATCTTATTTGAGTTATGTCTACGTCCTGTGTTTAATAGCTTGTTGTCTCATTTCCCTCCTCGGATAGGAGTCCCTCCTCCTTGGATATTTGTTATTGACAGTTGTCGTTTGATGTTGTTTAATGTATTGACTTCCAAGCTATACTTCGGATAGGAGTCCCTCCTCCTTAGCAAGCTCGTTGGCCAAGGCATCGTGATTTTGTTGTTTCTAGTAAACTATTTCTTAAGCTCATACCTCGGATAGGAGTCCCTCCTCCTTGGCAGATCTCAGATCTAGTTTACCGTGCAGAGTGTTTGCTTGTACCAACCTTATCCCGGTGTATACCCGAGAGTTCAGAGCCTCGGTCATATCCTCTGGAGACGGCGAATTCAAGTGATCCAACCATCCCATTCCCGCTCCTTTACCCTCATGCTCTGTTCATCTTGAAGGTATTGGATAGATAGAAGCTAGTTAGTCGTAGTTAAGATCTGCAGAAACCAGAGAAAAGCTTAGCTACGGCGCATTGTGTTTGTGCACCCTTGTGTCCTGCCGCTGAAGCATAAAAAGATAGGAACTTAGTTCAACATTTCCCTTCCCTACGCATTGCTCCCGGAGAGAGGGACTTCTCCTCTTTAAATAACGAAGAAGTGTTGCAAAACATTTGAAATAGCTGAACGTTTACAATCAGCACTCCAGAGGTGCTAATTTAAACGCCAACAGGTTCGTTAGTGGATTCTCGCGACATGCTGCGCCACTAACTGATTTGACTAAGAAGGGAGACTTTGTGTGGACACCTCTCGCACAGGCGTGCTTTGAGAAGTTCAAACTTCTCATGACTACATGTCCAGTCTTGGCTTTGCCAGATTTCACCAAACCATTTGAGCTACATTGTGATGCCAGTGGTGAGGGTATTGGTGCAGTCATCATGTAGGATTGACACTATAGCTTTCGAAGGCAGGAAGCTAAGAGGTCCTGAACGGAGCTACAATATCTACGACAAGGAAATCTTGGCCATCATGCATGCCATGGCCAAATTCAGGCAATACTAGGTTGGTAGTAAATTTAGTGTTAAAATGTAGAAACCCCTGTTCTCACTGACTTCTGAATCTGTTTGTTTTTGCTTGTTTTTGAACGTTTTGGTTTTTTTTGTGTTTTTGTGCATAAATTGAAGAAGTGCGATTTTGAAAGAATTTGCTAATAAATTCAAATAAAATATTGCAATGCTAGAAATGACAGTAATTACTGGATCTAATGATGCCAAACTGTTTATTGATCTTCTATGATGATTACAAATAAGATTTGATAACATGCAATGAAAAAAGCAACAACTTTTATTGACGAAAACCTGGTATTGCAGCAGACTGATGATTTTCATGAAATAGTACGACCATCATAAATTTCCCCTTCTCCCTCCGTCATATGCTTGGAAAATGATCCAGAGGTATAGGCGTCCAAAAGGGTGAAGTCAAAAAACCAAGGAAGGAGCCGATTTTCCCAAGACTAAAATGTACGCCCTTTTCTTGAAAGTACGGCCTTGCAGTAGAAAGGTACGGCTCTATGACAGCAGCAAAGAAATCCGTACAGCCTCAAATAAGATGCTAGATAAGAATGCATAGATAGGCGCCCCTGACTAATTCACTGTCTGATAACTGCCGGATCCAAACCCTAAAGAAAAGTCTCTGAATAAGTTCTGTGATAACCTCTGAATGAAGCTACCTCTCTGATAAGCAATAAATCAGCTGATATTTCACAGCCTCTGAACTGCAACACTGAAGATGGCTCGTTCTCCAATGCCAAAACGAAAACTGGAACCCTTGGCTCTGTTCTCAGAAGGACTTAGCAAAAATTCGATTTTCAACATAATGAGCTCAATTCTCAATGAAACCCTTATATCCATCAAAAGGTCTATTTTTCTCAAAAGGCATCATTTAAAGAAAGTCGAACTTTATCTTTTAATTTTTCTATAGTCCCGAACACACTTTTAATTATAAATTATAATTAAAAAGTGGCCCCTCTTCAATGATGGTCAACCCCTTAAATAAATCACTTAAGTTATAATATTAAATAATATTATAACTTTATAATATAAGCTTCAAATAATTAATATTTAATTTGACAATTAAAATATTAATATCTCCCTCAAAATACGTCTGATTCACGAACCATCTGAAGCTGGTGAATAAGTGATTGAATTTGCACACGACCAAATCATACTGCTAAAAATAGCAAGGGTGCTCCGCTGAATGACCTTACTAAAAATAGCAAGTCAGGCAAATGATGTCCGAATGACCCCGAACGAAAGCCAACTGGTAAATTCTAACAATTTGAAGCCAAGTCAAGCCCCAACAAGACCCTCTATCCATCCTATCAGCCTACGAGGGTCGCATAATAGGCTAATCATTATCTCTGAGAGATGTCAATTGGAAGGGGACATTACAGTCCGCCCCTCCTGAAATTGCTTGTCCTCGAGCAATCTCAACTCCGGATGCTGCAAAATATCCTCGCTCTCCCACGTAGCATCCTCCACTGGCAAATCTCTCCATTTCATCAAATATTCCCTGATAGTCCTATGCAACCGTCTGAAGCTAGTGAATAAGTGGTTGAATTTGCACACGACCAAATCATACTACTAAAAATAGCAGTGGTGCTCCGCTGAATGACCTTACTAAAAATAGCAAGTCAGGCAAATGATGTCCAAATGACCCTGAACGAAAGCCAACTGGTAAATTCTGACAATCCGAAGCCAAGCCAAGCTCCAACAAGACCCTCTATCCATCCTATTAGCCTACGAGGGTCGCATAATAGGCTAATCATTAGCTCTGAGAGATGTCAGCTGGAAGGGGACATTACAGTCCACCCCTCCTAAAATTGCTTGTCCTCAAGCAATCTCAACTCCGAATGCTGCAAAATATCCTCGCTCTCCCACGTAGCATCCTCCACTGGCAAATCTCTCCATTTCACCAAATATTCCCTGATAGTCCTCCTATGCAACTGTCTCTCTCTATACTCCAAGATAGACTCAGGTACTAATATCAACTTTCCCTCGTCATCTAAGGGAGGTAAAACTGCTGAAGGTACCACATGGTGTCCCAACGCCTTCTTGAGACGTGACACATGAAAAACATTGTGGACCTTACTATCCGCCGGAAGCTCTAGCTCATAAGCCACCTCTCCAACACGCCTCAGAATCCTGAAAGGACCATAATATTGTGGCTTAAGCTTCTCCGAACCACTCTTCCTAAGAGTAGACTGACGGTAGGGCTATAGCATGAGATAAACCATGTCTCCCACCTCAAAAGATTTCTCTGTCCTCTTCTGATCTGCGTACTGCTTATACTGATTCTGTGCTTTAGCAATGTTTTCCTTGAGAGCCCTCATAGTGTCCTGACTCTTCTGCAATAAATCTCCAACACTCGGCACTCTACTGTCATTTAGTAGCAAATCTAGAAAGCTAGGCGCCTCATAACCATACAACACCATGAAGGGGGACATCTGAATGGTCATGTGAAAGGTAGTATTGTAACAATACTCGTACAAATAAATCCACTTGACCCACGCCTTTTGTTGCCCTGCAATGTAGTTCCTGAGGTAACCTTCCACCCATTTATTCACTATCTCCGTCTGACCATTGGTCTGTGGGTGGTAACTGGTGCTCGGTGTAAGCTCGGTCCCAGAGAGTCTGAACACCTCCTGCCAGAAGTGACTCAGGAATCGACTATCCCTGTCGCTCACTATGCTCTAAGGCAACCCATGTAGTCTGAAAACCTCACGGAAGAAGACCTCTGCTACCTGTGTAGCTGTGTAAGTGGTGATGATCGGAAAGAAGTGGGCATACTTCGTCATCCGATCCACAACTACATATATACAATCCCGTCCTTGGGCTTTAGGCAAGCCCGTAATAAAATCCATCGATAGGCATTCCCACTTCCTATTAGGAATCGGAAGTGGATGCAATAATCCTGCTGGATACGTGTTCTCCTGCTTGTTCTGTTGACAAACAGGGCACTCACGCACATACTGAAGAACATCCGCCTTAAGACCCTTCCATGTAAATCTCTCTCAAATCTATTTGTACATTTTGAAGTACCCGGGATGCTCTACTGTAGGTACATCATGAAAGGCCCGCATGATAGTGTTCTTCATCTCTGATCCTGGGATCAATAAAATCCTGTTCTTGTAAATGATCAAGTCATTCACAAGTGTATACCTGGTGTCAATCATAGTTCCCTCAACAATACTAGATGCCCAAGTATCCTTGGCATACTCTGCCACAATCAAATGCCTCCAGTCCTCTGCAATGTGTACCATAGAACTCAGATAAGGCCGGCGTGAGAGAGCGTCAGCCACTACATTCTGGGTGCCCTTGATGTAGGTGATATCAAAGTCATATGCCTGTAACTTACCGACTTCTACTGACGATCATTCAAGTCTCGCTGCCCCAGGAAATGGCTCAAATTGTTGTGGTTAGTTTTAATGCAAAACTTATTGCCCACGAGATACTGCCTAAATTTGGCCAAGGCATGCATTATGGCCAGCATCTCCTTATCATAAATACTGTAGAGCCTCTCTGTTCCTCTGAGTTTTCGGCTCTCATAAACAATAGGGTGCTTGTCCTGCATAAGCATTGCTCCAATGCCCTCACCAGAAGCATCGCACTGAAGCTCAAAAGGCTTCAAAAAATTTGGTAGTGCCAACACTGGACACATGTAGTCATCAGCTCCTTGAACCTCACAAAACACTCCTATGCCTCAAGGGTCCAACATAATGCACCTTTTTTCAACAAATCTGTCATAGGTGTTGCATGGTGTGAATAACCATTCACAAATCTGCGATAAAAACCACACAAGCCAAGAAATCCTTGCAGCTGTGTAAGGTTCGCCGGAGTAGGCCAATCTATAATAGCACGGATCTTCTCAGGATCCATCCGCACTCTCTTTGCACTGATGATATGGCCTAAGTAGAGCAACTCATTCATACCCAAATCACACTTGGACTCCTTGGCGTACAAGGACTTCCTCTCCAAAATGCTAAGCACTGTATCCAGATGAGCCAAATGCTCCTGCCAAGTCCTGATGTAAATCAAAATGTCATCGAAGAAGACAAGTACATATCTCCTCAGTAGTGAGTGGAAGACCCTGTTCATGGTGGATTGAATTGTCGCTGGTGCGTTAGTTAGCCCAAATGGCATCACCACAAACTCGAAGTGTCCACAATGACAACGGAATGCAGTCTTCTCAACATCTTGATCACGAACTCTGATCTGGTGATATCCTGATCTCAGGTCTATCTTCATGAAATAGCATGCACCATGGAGCTCATCAATAAGCTCATCAATACGAGGTATGGGGTACCTTTTTTTGATAGTCCTCTTATTCAGGACTCTGTAATCTATGCACATGCAAAGGGTACCATCCTTCTTCACAAGGACAACTGAAGAAGGAAATGGCGATTTACTTAGTCGAATGTGACCCATAGCAAGCAGCTCCTTGATAGTCTTCTCTATCTCATCCTTAAGCCGCTTAGGATGTCTATAAGGAGTAATCATGACGGGCTTAGCGCCCTCCTCAAGCTCTATAATGTGCTCAATACCCCTGTCTGGAGGCCTCCCTAGTGGAATATCACTGAAAACCTTCTCATGCTTAACTCTCAACTGTTGAATGTCAGGATGATACTCGGTCTTATGCTGTCCCTCCTGAATAGGTGTCAAAGTACACTCGGCAGCCCACTCTACCATGTCATGTCGCATGAGCCTCTCCATCCGTCGGAAAGAAATAGTCTTGACATTACTGTCCCGAATGGCTTTCAGGATATGTGTCTTCCCATCCACATCAAACCGAATCTCCATGTCTTTGAGACGAAGAGTGACTTCCTCAAGGGAATGAAGCCACTTCATGCCCAAGACTAAATCAATGTCTCCCATGTTCACCACGTAGTAATCAGCCTTGAATTCATAGTTATTCAAGCGCAAGGGGAGATCCTTAATCATACGATCACACTTGAGAGTGTAACCATCAGCCACCTTAACCTTAATGCCTTTGAACTCCTTAGTTATGAGTCCGCGCTTCTCCACAGATCTAGCATCAATAAAATTGTGGGTGGCTCCTGTGTCAAGAAGGGTGATGACCCTCTGACCTGCCAAAACTCCACGAAGTCTAAATGAACCCTCCTGTTGAATGCTAGACAATCGCGCCTCCTGAATCTGGAGCTCTGACTCTGCCTCTGCCTTAGGCTCTGCAACCTCTGGTTCTGACTCCTCAGAACTCTCCTGCTGTTCGGAACTCTCAGATTTCGAATCCTCATAATAAGCCCACATTACTCGATTTGCCTTGCCCTTAGGACGCAAGGGACAATCATGGTTAGCATCGTAGGGACCTTTGCAATAGAAGCAAAGCTTCTTCCTGCGCAAATCGTTAAGAGCCTCAAGATCCAAGGGTGCTGCTGATTTTCCCTTTGAATCACTCTTAAAATCTGATTTCTCTCTGTTTTTATTGAATCCCTTATTGTCCCTAAATGAAAAAGTATTTTTAGAGCTGAATTTGCTGGATGGTGCTGCAAACTCCATACTGTGTGCCTTCTTCATAGCCTCCTATAACGACGAAGGATCAAATGCTTTGATCCAACCTATCAATGGTTCCAACAGTCCCTCCATGAAAAGCACAATGAGACGCCTCTTTGAAATATTAGGAACCATAACTGACAGTCGTTGGAAGTCTCCTATGTAGGACTCCAAACTACCACTCTGTCGCAATTGGGTCAAATCCCTGAAATAAGATTCAGGATCCTTCCTGTCAAATCGTTCCACCAACCTGTCAATGAACTCCTGATATGTGGTAATACGATCGTGCTGGAGTGTCACCATCCCGTGATGCCACCAATCATAAGCCGCTCCCTGAAGATGTAACGTAGCATACTTAATAGCATCCTCCTCAGCCATGGGACGCAATGTGAGGAAGGTATCCAGCTTACTGATCCAGGCCTGAGCTGTAACCTTGCCACTACCATCAAACATAGCTAGGGTGAGTTTGTTTGTGGCATGCTTCAGATCAGTATTATTATGTCTAGGCCTCCAATCCTGTCGACCCTTGTGATGTTCTCTCCTCTGTGTGATAAATCTGTCAAAGGAAATCCTCTCTCTGACGTCAGGTGGTACTAACTCCCACTCATCGTTCGTTGCCATAAGTGTATCAGTGAACAAACCTTCATGCTCCTCACCTGCAATAGCCTCATCAGGCTCTTGTCTCACAAAAGTAGGCCTAGTTGGCCTGTCTACCATCCGTGAAACAATCCTAGGTGCCCTCCGTGATCCTGCATCACTCCTGTTCTCGTCACGATGTGGTGACGGTCTCCTCGGCATACCTAACCTCTGGATTGGCACTGTCAACTACTGTAGTACATCGGTGGCCTGCCATTGACATGCCCGTAAATCTCTAAGAGTGTGTAGAACCTCTGCATCATCCTGATCCCTAGGGTTTTGAGGAATATCTGTTCTGTCAGCCATGGTACTCAGCTGCTTGTTCAAACCCTGTTACCTGTCAATCAAGGCTCTCCTGTGAGTATAATATCTGTGAGGCCCAACCTCTTGTGGCTGCATAAGAATGCTAAACCCTCAGGATGGCAGGATTTGGCTCTGATACCACTGTAGAAACCCCTGTTCTCACTGACTTCTGAATCTGTTTGTTTTTGCTTGTTTTTGAACGTTTTGGTTTTTTTGTGTTTTTGTGCATAAATTGAAGAAGTGCGATTTTGAAAGAATTTGCTAATAAATTCAAATAAAATATTGCAATGCTAGAAATGACAGTAATTACTGGATCTAATGATGCCAATCTGTTTATTGATCTTCTATGATGATTACAAATAAGATCTGATAACATGTAATGAAAAAAGCAACAACTTTTATTAACGAAAACCTGGTATTGCAGCAGACTGATGATGTTCATGAAATAGTACGGCCATCATAAATTTCCCCTTCTCCCTCCGTCAGATGCTTGGAAAATGATCCAGAGGTATAGGCGCCCAAAAGGGTGAAGTCAGAAAACCAAGGAAGAAGCCGATTTGCCCAAGACTAAAATGTGCGCCCTTTTCTTGAAAGTACAGCCTTGCAGCAGAAAGGTACGGCTCTATGACAGCAGCAAAGAAATCCGTACAGCCTCAAATAAGATGCCAGATAAGAATGCACAAATAGGCGCCCCTGACTAATTCACTGTCTGATAACTACCGGATCCAAACCCTAAAGAAAAGTCTCTGAATAAGTTCTGTGATAACCTCTGAATGAAGCTACCTCTCTGATAAGCAATAAATCAGCTGATATTTCACAGCCTCTAAACTGCAACACTGAAGATGGCTCGTTCTCCAATGCCAAAACGAAAACTGGAACTCTTGGCTCTGTTCTCAAAAGGACTTAGCAAAAATTCGATTTTCAACATAATGAGCTCAATTCTCAATGAAACCCTTATATCCATCAAAAGGTCTACTTTTCTCAAAAGGCATCATTTAAATAAAGTCGAACTTTATCTTTTATTTTTTCTATAGTCCTGAACACACTTTTAATTATAAATTATAATTAAAAAGTGGCCCCTCTTCAATGATGGTCGACCCCTTAAATAAATTACTTAAGTTATAATATTAAATAATATTATATCTTTATAATATAAGCTTCAAATAATTAATATTTAATTTGACAATTAAAATATTAATATCTCCCTCAAAATACGTCTGATTCACGAACCGTCTGAAGCTGGTGAATAAGTGATTGAATTTGCACACAACCAAATCATACTGCTTAAAATAGAAGGGGTGCTCCGCTGAATGACGTTACTTACTAAAAATAGCAAGTTAGGCAAATGATGTCCGAATGACCCCGAACGAAAGCCAACTGGTAAATTTTGACAATCCGAAGCCAAGCCAAGCTCCAACAAGACCCTCTATCCATCCTAGCAGCCTACGGGGGTTGCATAATAGGCTAATCATTAGCTCTGAGAGATGTCAACTGGAAGGGGACATTACATAAAACCGATCACAATAGTTTGAAACATTTTCTTGGGCAGCGGGATTTGAACGAAAGGCAACAAAAATGGGTTAGCAAACTTCAGTTCTATGATTTTGACATCTATGTCAAGGGCACTTAGAATGTGGTTGCTGATGCATTATCTCGTTGTCCACACTTGAGCTCCATTACACAGATTTCAGAGGACTGGAGACATATGATAATAGTAGAGTATGCTAAGAACCCGTGGGCTTCTAGCATAGTGGATGGGAAAGTACAGGATGACAGATACTCACTTGTAGGTGATCTTATCATTTACAAAGGGAGGATATTTCTAGTCCCAGGTTCTGAGATGAGGGACAGAGTATTGAGATCATTCAATGATTCACCTATGGCAGGACATCCCGGTTACTTTAAGACCTACAGGAAGGTACGGGAGAGATTCTCTTGGAAGGGTCTCAAGTCATTTGTTCTCCAGTATGTCAGGGAATGCCTTGTTTGTCAGCAGAACAAGCAAGAACATACATACCCTGTAGGATTACTCCAGCCGCTTCCTATTCCTGAGAGGAAGTGGGAATGCTTGTCTGTGGACTTCATCACGGGCTTGCCGAAAGCTTAAGGGAAAGACAACATTTTTGTGGTAGTAGATCGGTTGATGAAATATGCACATTTCTTCTCAATCACTATTACACACACTGCTACTTAAGTGGTAGACTTATTTTTCCGAGAGGTATTCAGGTTGCACAAGTTGCCTCAGAGCATAGTTAGTGACAGGGACAGCAGGTTTATGAGTAACTTTTGGCATGAGTTATTCAAACTTTGTGGGACAGAACTCACTCCGAGTACCAGCTACCACCCACAAACAGATGGGTAGACTGAGATAGTCAACAAATGGGTGGAAGGATACTTGAGGAATTACAGTTCAGGGTAGCATAAGGCATGGGTGAAGTGGTTATACCTTTGTGAGTATTGCTACAATACCACTCATCACATGAGCATTCATATGACACCTTACTGAGCGTTATATGGATATGATGCTCCGAGTTTTCCTGATGTATTGCTGAGTGATAGTAGAGTACCCAGTGCTGGTGATCTATTGCAAGAGAACTAGGACATTATGAGAGCACTCAAGGAGAATATTTAGAAAACTCAAAATCAGCAAAAGCAATATGCTGATCAGAGGCAAGTGGAGCGATCTTTCGAGATCGATGATTTGGTGTATTTGATGCTTTAGCCTTATAGGCAGTCCACCCTTCGTAAGAAGGGCGTTGAGAAACTTAAGCCGCAATACTATGGACCCTTCAGAGTGGTCAAACGTGTCGGTGAAGTGGCTTATGAGTTAGATCTTCCGGTGGACAGTAAGGTTCACAATGTGTTCCATGTGTTGCGCCTCAAAAAGGTGTTGGGACAACATGTGACTCCTATTGATTTACCACCCTTGGATGATGAGGGAAATTGATTTTGATACCTGAGGCCATTCTGGATTCCAAAGAGTGTCATTTTCGGAGGCGGGTTATCAGGGAATACTTGGTAAAGTGGAAACATCTACCGGCAGAGGATGCTACTTGGGAGAGTGATGGTATTCTTCAGCATCCGGCTTTGAGTTTTCTTGTGGACAAGCAAATTCCGGGAGGGTGGACTGTGATGTCCCCACTCTAGTCAGTTCTCGGGAATAGTGTGTTAGCCCTTTTTTGGACCCTTGTGGGCTAGCTGGATTGGTTAAAGGGTCAGTGGTGTTTTCTAGAGGAGTTGATCGTTCTCGTTTTTAGAGCTCAGTGATTGGGTCACAGTAAGCCTTGGCAGTTCAGGAGTTGACAGCTTCTGACAACACAAAATTCTATGGATATTTGAGGCAGTTATGCTTATTTAAATGATTTAAGTTATTAATTAACTTATTATTTTATTATAAAGTCAAATTGACTTTATCCCTTTTTTATCACTTAAATATTCATAAAAAGGGTGATTTAAAATTAAATCACTTAATCATTTAAGTGGGCGCCAAATATTAAGTTCTTAACTATTGAAAAGGACTTAATAATGTGTTAAAAGATTAAAATGATGGGAAAGGGCGTATCTTCTTGGAAATGCGTGCCTTTTTGATATATGGCATTTTGGGTAATGAGAACATCATTATTGATTATTTCGACTTTGCATTGGGTTTCCTTCTGTGCTTTTACCTGTGATCAGGGTTTTGAGCAATCTTCCATTGGAGAACGATATCTCTTCAATGTTGAGCACTTTTGAGACTGTGAGAGACTAGTCGAATTTGTGCAATTGAGAGAGCTTCATACAGAGGTTCTACATGCTTCAATCAGGGTTCTATTATTCAGTATTCAGTTGTTGGCAATAAGGAAGAGGGTTACTTCATCCAGAGTCGCCATCTTCAGCAGATCTATAGCTCCAGCCTTAATCCTTCAGTTTCTTCATTGGGCTGTACCATTTGCATTGAAATTTGTGCCTTCTTGGAGGATGGTGTTTGAAGCTAGAAGCTAGGGCGCTTCCTTTTTGGCTCCTGTTTGAGCTTCATTATGGGCGGCTACCACTATTATCTTATTGTATCCTATTTCTGAGTGAGGAAAGTCAATTTTGGAGGCTAGGCGTCCACATATGCCAGTTTTCACCATTCTTGGCTGGCGAGTTGGCTTATTTCTTTAAATAAATAATATGGAGACTTTCTGGTATTTTTAGCACTTGTGATCTATTTGTTATTGTTAAATAATACCTTTTGCATTTTCATTATGTAGAAAATAGCTCTGTTTCTCAATTTATGAGCTTTTATATGATGCGCCCTTTCTCTTCTGTCTACAAACTTTCTCTTAAAAAACTAAAAAAACACATTAAGACTTAAGAAAATATTTAGGTTTGAGTTGAGAGCCAGTAGGGCTCATCACACTTCTCCCCGACTTTCTTCATTACTTAGCATGGCATAGGTAAGGGGGACTCCTTTTCTTAATTTGCTAATTTGGTGGTCTACCCATTCCGTGGAACTAGCTATAATATCCTTCATCAATACATTCAAATCAGTCAACTCAGGTTGTGTCCGGTTGGGCAACAAGATAGGCTTGTTCTTTTCTTGTTCAAATTGAGGATGCAAATATTCTCCATTGTCCATTAGCTGATCAAGAACAGGGAATAAGTCACACTTCTTCACAAGGTCTATTGGAATTCTAGACCACATCTTTTTTCTAACATCATATTCGTCCACCAAGTTAAACCAATAGTCTTCTATTTGCATAACATGAAGGGCCTTCTTCCCGTGAATTCTCAAGTATGGATCATAATCTGACCTTGGTTTATAAGTACTCAACTTATAAAATTGTAATTCTGATTTTGCTGTCTTGGCTGATTGCAATGAGGGGCAGACTTCTAACATTTTCCCAATCACAATAGGAAAATTCACTCCGTGCTTGTTCTTTTTCTCTTGAATGGAATCTACATGTGCCAACTGTCTCACAACTTCATTATCTTATCTGTTGGATACCATGGGAGTTCATATGGAGCATCTGTGAACCCATTGAGCCTTATGTATGTAAAAGTTGAAAATTGAATGAAAAAGGATCCAAATTTTTCAAGCAATGCCATAGCCTCCTTGGACAACCTCTTTTGGATTCCACCTTGAAGCAATTGAGTGACATACATGAGAAAGGCATCATTGGTTATTTTATAATTGTCCTTATAGTTCAACTATAGCTGTGGGTAACAATCATATGCTTTGAACTGGTTATTCCAAAGTCCTACTTCTCCTTTGCAAATTAGTCCCCTATACTTAGTGAACGGGGCTAAGATGTAGACTATGTAGGAACTCATGTAGAAAGTCTTGGTCTTCTCCAAGTTTCTCAGCTAGCTATCAATGTTGTCACTTATTAGTTTGGCCCAATTTATTGTTTCCATTCCTAATACAATCTCCTCCATGTACGAGAACATCCATACTTCAAAGAATGCCCCCTGAGAAGTACCCATAATCCTGTTCAGCATGTGGATCATGCCACTGTATTCTTTCTTGAAATCAATGCAAATAAGCCTCTTAGGTAGCTTAGAACGATGCCTCTTCGGTTCCTTGATCCAATTGGAATTAATTATATCCATACAAGATTCTTTGGCCTAATCAAACATGGCTTGTGACTCTTCTCGGGTTTTGTTCAACATTTTGTGACGACAAGGAATACCAAACACTTCTCTGACTGAATCCTCAGTGAAGTACACCGAAGTAATCCCATTAGATGCTTTGATAGATCTTGTTTGTGGATTATATCTTTTGGCGCATTCAACTATCAGCTCACTGCACTGAACTATAGGTGGAAAACTAGTTGCTTGGTGAAGTCCACATTTAACCATGTTGTCTGCAATAGGCGTGGGCATTTCATGTTGAGTGCCAAACATCCTTTTCTTGTGCTGAATCACATTGAATTGTTTGAAGTTAGTGTCTGCCACTTTCTTCCATTTCATGACAGTTGGGATTTTGGATAAAATTCCTTGAGAACTTCTCTCACTTGATTCTTTCTAACTCCACCTCCTACATTCTTCGAGGCAGACATCGCACTTGCACAAAGCTTGAAGTTAGAAAATATTCACAAATTGCAAAAAGGTGTTTGTGTTGGAGAGTATTTAAATTAATTAAAAAAATATATAGAATTCGATTGCAAAGGCTGATTGGAAAATAAATTCAAATAAAATGAAATTTTATCAACAACCTTTATCGTTTTCAAGAACATTTAGAGAATTTTTAAATAATTTACTAGAATTTTAGAGCTGGAAACTGAAGTTTTTTTGTAAATTCAAGATTAAAATTCTTTTTCTTCTTCAAATTTGCCAACTATGATCTTGTAGCTCCTTGAGAAATCTAGAAATAGAAGAAAAATATTCATCCTTTTGCTCTGGAATCAATCTAACTTGCAGCTAATGCAAAAAAAATGATGAACAAGGACGCCCTTGGTTGAAAGAAGCTTGCTTAAAGAAAATTCGACTTGTGAATAATGAAAAATAATCTCTCAAGTGCCTCTTTTTTATAATAAAAACTTGCCTTATTTACCTAGGTTGACCTCTCCTCTGATTGGTTGCTTTGTCTCAAAAACACAAAAAGCGATCTTATCCTCTTTTTGATTTTTCAAGTGCGTCCTTTTTGCTTGCTTGTGAAGTTTTTAATAAAACTTAAGTTATTTTATTTTCCCATGTCTAGAAAAATTGACCCCTAAGTGAAGTTATTCACTTTGGAACTGGATTTTTGTCTTTTCTCCCAAGTTAAGTTTATGCCTTAATCAAGTTTTTGAACTTCTCCTTGGAAATACGCCCTTCAACTGGAATTTTCTCCTTTTAAGTGGATTCTGACTTCATCATGGAATTCTTGAAGTCTTAATTGGATTTTTCATTTACCTTAGCCAATTTCCACTTTTAGATATATTTGCTCAACTAGAATCTTCATCATTAAATTGGATTTCACTCTCGTACTTGGGCGAATTTCAACTGGATCCTTTTAAGTGGATTTCACCTTAATGAATTTTGAATGGTTTTTTCTAGAACTCAACTGGATTTCCTTATGGATGTACTTCTTCAGACTTAGGTGAATTTAATGCTAGTTGCCATAATCCTCTTGCTTTTTACTTGCTTTTTCCAATTTTTAGGTTTTTTCCTTGCTTTTCGATTCTAAAAGTGGAAAGTTCGACTCCACTGCCAATGGGACCTAGCACTTTCTAAACATAGAAACTTACTAAAAATAGAAAAAGCAAAAAAGCAACTTTCTAAAAATAGTAAATTCCAGATTTGTCCAAAAGTGCCAAAAATGAAAAAAGCAAAAAACAAAAAAGCAGAATCTCTAAGAAATAGGAAGTGTCAGAATTGAGAGAAAGCACAGGCAATTCTCGTCCACCAGGTCTTCTAAGCACTTCCATGACGTTTAAGCATAGTTTCAGGGTTGGATTCTCAACTTGGCTTGGGTGATGAGTCCAGACTTTGACCTGAAATTCCCAGAGCAACAGAGCTTATAAATTGTCGCTTGAAGCTAAACACTAAAAAAAAAAACCACCGAGGGTCCCCATTCGCAATGGGGCGATGTGTGAAATAGGTCACAACAAGTCCCAGAAGGAGAGAACCTCTATAAATAAAGCTATGAACATAATTTCTGAAAATGAAACCAATGCCTGCACTTTTAGATTTCCTTGGAGGCACCATTAAAATTCAATTATAAAGACTTTAACTTCTCCACAACATGAGTAGATCAAGGAGTAGATTTATTTCTAGCAATTTTATCACCTCTCTACGCTTTAATGAGAGCTAAAGAGGTGCAAGCGTTAATGTGATGAAACTTATTTGTTCAAATTGGAACCTGGGTGCATGTGTCATGTCCCCAGAATCTCAACTTTAAGATAATAATTAAATAAGATAAGAACATAATAAAAGTATAAACATTAGCAATTATAATTATCACAAAGATAATATTATAATTAAAGTATCAAAGATAATATCGTAAATATTAAAATATGAATTCTAATAATTTTAATATTATTATAATATAAAATATAATAATTTATATTGAAAGAAATAAATGGAGCAAGCAGAGAGATAAGGTATTAAAACAAGATAATTATGGAATATAAAATTGTAAATAATGACAATTTAAATAATAAAATAAATACTAAAAAATGTATCAAATTAATATAAATATTATCATAATTATTAAGAGATAATATTATAAATATTAAAATATACATATTTAAATAATAAATATAAATAGTACTATAAATAAATATAAAGAATATTACAAATAGATTAAATAGTAAAATGTTATACACATCAAAACAAAATAACAAAATGAATATAATTTATGATATCATTAAGGAATGTTTAGCTAAAAGTCATGTCCATTTGTGGGGTTATCTATATTCAAAGAGATGCCTCTCTTCATGGAGGTATAAAGATATAAAATAAGTTTGTGGGAAGATATATTGGATATACACTTCAGATTTTAAGAAGAAGATAGAAGAGTAAAGGAATGATGTAAAAAAAGGAGATTTATCAATAGTGTGTAGAGAACAATAAAATAGAAATTAGAAAGGTTTGGAATTAGTTTTCAAAGGCAACAATCATTTTAAAAGGTTGTGTCCTTTCTAATGAATGTCTCTTTTCAAAAAGATACATCTTCTCATTTGAATGTGGAGATAAAAAAATGGAAAGAATGAGATATATATGGGAGGAAGGAAATAGAGACTAGAAGGGGAAACAAGAGATAAAATATACATTGCAAGATCATCTGAAATTTATAAAGACAGGCAGATGGAAAGTAGATAAGCATTTTATGAATATAAGGAGATAAGTATTTTGTGAATTTAAATAATAAGTTAGATAAATGTTTGTACATTTAAATAATGATGTTGATAAATACATCCTAGATTAAAATAATAGTCTAATTAATAGTAATTCATACATGATGCTATTTGTTTAATGTTATCTATTTTTTTTTATTGATTGTAAATCATGCATGCTACTAGTTATCTTATAACATTGTTGATATGTTATGCTCCATTGACATTATTGTATATATATATATATATATATATAATACAATTATACAATAAATATACTTGTAGTAATTATTGAGCCTTACAAGTAATTGTGATTATTTGATAGAAAAATGAATAAATTTATAAATTTCTTTATCCTATGATTGATCAGGAAGAATGCAATATAAACACTAGACCATCATAAAAGGATATTTTCAAGAAATCAAGGCAGATTTAGGGAAATCCCAAAATGGGGACATTACAGTGGTATCAGAGCGTCTTTTCTGCCATCTTGTGTGTGCTGGAGTTAGTTGCTTGCTTGCTTGAGCTACTTGCTTACATGCTTGAGTTGGTTGCCTACTTGCTTAAGCTGGTTGCCTATTTGCTTGAGCTAGTTGCTTACTTGCTAGAGCTGGTTGCCTACTTGCTTGAATTGGTTGCCTACTTGTTTGAGCTGGTTGCTTGTATGCTTGAGCTACTTGCTTGTATACTTAAACTACTTGCCTACTTGCTTGAGCTGATGACTTGCATGCTTGAGTTGGTTGCTTGCATGCTTGAACTGATTGCTTGCATTTTTTATCTGCCTACTTGTCTACTTGAGCTAGTTGCATACTTGTTGGAGCTACTTGTTTGCATGCTTGAGCTACTTGCTTGCATGTTTGAGCTACTTGCCTATGTGCTTGAGTTCCTTGTTGCCTACTTGAGCTATCTGAGCTACCTCCTCTAGACGATGAAGGACAACTTATCGCAGGAGCCAAAATTTATCATAGACACCAGAGAAAGGAATTTGAGGAACAAGATCATTACAGAGTTTTTAATCAAATGGAGGGGACTTCCTGAAGACGATGCTACATGGGAAAAGGAAGAAACTATTAAGGCTAGGTATACTCCAAGAATGGATACCTAGAAGATTTGAGATAGTTTAGTTGTAACGATTGTTACAACCTTTCTCCAGATTAAGGCTAGGTATACTCCAGGAATGGATACCTAGAAGATTTGAGAAAGTCTAGTTGTAATGACTTTTGCAACCTTTCTCTAAGATTAAGGCCAGGTATATCCCAAGAATGGATACCTAGAAGATTTTGGGAAGTCTAGTTGTAAGAATTATTGTAACCTTCCTCCAAGATCAAAACTAGGTATACTCCAAGTTTGGATACTTGACAAGTATACCCCAAGAATGGATACCTAGAAGATTTGGGGGAAGCCTAGTTGTAGCGATTGATGCAACCTTCCTCCAGATCAAAGCTAGGTATACTCCAAACTTGGATACCTGGAAAATTCAAGAAAGTTCAGTTGTAACAATTGTTGCAGCCTTTCTCCAGATTAAGGCTAGGTATACTCCAGGAATGGATACCTAGAAGATTTGAGAAAGTCTAGTTGTAACAATTGTCGCAACCTTTCTCCAAGATTAAGGCTAGGTATACCCCAAGAATGGATACCTAGAAGATTTTGGGAAGTCTAGTTGTAATGATTGTTGTAACCTTCCTCCAAGATCAAAACTAGGTATACTCCAAGATTGGATACATGACAGGTATACCCCAAGAATGGATACTTAGAAGATTTGGGGGAAGTCTAGTTGTAGCGATTGATGCAACCTTCCTCTAGATCAAAGCTAGGTATGCTCCAAGCTTGGATACCTGGAAAATTCAAGAAAGTTCAGTTGTAATGATTGTTGCAACCTTTCTCCCAGATTAAGGCTAGGTATACTCTAGGAATGGATACCTAGAAGATTTGAGAAAGTCTAGTTGTAACGATTGTTGCAACCTTTCTCCAAGATTGGATACCTAACAAGTATACCCCAAGAATGGATACCTAGAAGATTTGGGGGAAGTCTAGTTGTAGCGATTGATGCAACCTTCCTCTAGATCAAAGCTAGGTATACTCCAAGCTTGGATACCTGGAAAATTCAAGAAAGTTCAGTTGTAACGATTGTTACAATCCTTCTCTCTCAGATACGAGTATATTAAGGAAGAAGATACTACATTGTGCTTGAGGATTAGCAAAGCCAAGAGGGGGAAACTTGTGATGTCTCCATCACCCAAGAAAAATCAAAGATAAGTATATATTTCATATATTTATAGTTTTAATAGATATACACATTTAGATAGAGTAATCATTATAAATATTCTCATTTAAATTATATGTATAATCGTGACTAACTTGTGTACCATTGGTGATAGGTTAGAAAAAGAGATCCTAGAAGAAACTAAGATATTTTGCTTGAGGACAAGCGAATTTGGGAGGGGAGGACTGTCATGTCCCCGGAATCTCAACATTAAGATAATAATTAAATAAGATAAAAACATAATAAAAGTATAAACATTAGTAATTATAATTATCACAAAGATAATATTATAATTAAATTATCAAAGATAATATCGTAAATATTAAAATATGAATTCTAATAATTTTAATATTATTATAATATAAAATATAATAATTTATATTGAAAGAAATAAATGGAGCAAGCAAAGAGATAAGGGATTAAAACAAGATAATTATGGAATATAAAATTGTAAATGACAATTTAAATAATAAAATAAATATTTAAAATGTATCAAATTAATATAACACAATAAAATCAATTAATATAAATATTATCATAATTATTAAGAGATAATATTATAAATATTAAAATATACATATTTAAATAATCAATATAAATAGTACTATAAATAAATATAAATAATATTATAGATAAATTAAATAGTAAAATGTTATACACATCAAAACAAAATAACAAAATAAATATAATTTATGATATCATTAAGGAATGTTTAACTAAAAGTCATGTCCATTTGTGGGGTTATCTCTATTCAAAGAGATGCCTCTCTTCATGGAGGTATAAAGATATAAAATAAGTTTTTGGGAAGATATATTGGATATATACTTCAGATTTTAAGAAGAAGATAGAAGAGTAAAGAAATGATGATGTAAAAAAGGAGATCTATCAATAGTGTGCAGAGAACAATAAAATAGAAATTAGAAAGGTTTGGAATTAGTTTTCAAAGGCAACAATCATTTCAAAAGGTTGTGTCCTTTCTAATGAATGTCTCTTTTCAAAAAGATACATCTTCTCATTTGAATGTGAAGATATAAAAAGGGAAAGAATGAGATATATATGGGAGGAAGGAAATAGAGACTAGAAGGGGAAACAAGAGATAAAATATAGATTGCAAGATGGAAAGTAGATAAGCATTTTATGAATATAAGGAGATAAGTATTTTATGAATTTAAATAATAAGTTAGATACATGTTTGTACATTTAAATAATGATGTCGATAAATACATCCTAGATTTAAATAATAGTCTAATTAATAGTAATTCATACATGATGCTATTTGTTTAATGTTATCTATTTTTTTTTATTGATTGCATGGGGGAATAATAAATCATGCGTGCTACTAGTTATCTTATAACATTGCTGATATGTTATGCTCCATTGACATTATTGTATGTAATTACATATATATATATATGTATATAAATATAATACAATTATACAATAAATATACTTGTAGCAATTATTGAGCCTTATAAGTAGTTGTGATTATTTGATAGAAAAATGAATAAATTCATGAATGTCTTTATCCTATGATTGATTAGGAAGAATGCAATATGTACACTAGACCATCATAAAAGGATATTTTCAAGAAATCAAGGCAGATTTAGGGTAATCCCAAAATGGGGACATTATAGCATGAGGTGTTTCCTTGTTCAAATTTCCTATTGTGTTAAAGTTTATGTTTCAGATGTCCAGCTCTTTATTTCATTGGCTTGTGGGAATTGAATGGTAGAATGGCGTGCAACCTTGTTTGATTGCAATTTACTGTGAGCATGGACATGGATAGATAATATATATCTATGATAGATTTGGATAGCCATTTAGCATGAGAAAAAAATTACAAATACTTAAAAGATGATTGCAGGGACAATGTGAAGCATGCTAGGAATGGTGCCCAAGGTGCACATGCTACCATCACATTGAGGCTTCAAATAGTGTAGATTTGCATAGGCTACCTGTTGATTTGTTTTTCGTGACCGGACCAACACAAAATAAAGTTTCCCAATGGATACTCTATCCTCTCTTGAACAAAGTCTTCTACATGCTAAGATTGCGAGAAAGATCATGCATTCAACTCCAAGGTTCCTTCATGTAGTGGATAATCTCAGTTGGCTTGATGTGATTTGTTGGTATTTCAAGGGGACTTACGTAATTGTTCACTCTAGAGGAAGGGGTTTTCAGGATTCAAAGGATTTATCAGTGAGGCTTAGATTTCCTAAACTAACCAAGAAGTACTAAATTTAAATGGTTACAGAAATAGAAGATTCTATGGACTCATCTAAGCATGGGACGTGGGGATCAATTTTCACAAACCTCAACCAGATTTCGCTTTGCCTCATTTCAGACAGCTTCCACAAAACCAGTGCAATCTTCAAGGGGAGTAACTAAAGATATTTAGATTACAATTCAACAATGAAGACACCGTCACGACGACGCATACCAATATGAAGATCGTAATCGAAGTTAAGACCACAAGTTTCTAGTTGACCACGCAAGGCGAACTCACCATCAGCAAGCCCACTAGTGCTATGGATAGACGAAGTTTGCTCAAATTGAAGACCACATTCTACAGTTACTATCTACTACTTGCATGAAACAAAATCTATTTACTTTACTTTAAAATTCTACTTGAAGAAGGACAAAGAAACCTCGCTAGCTACTCACAACAAAAGATGAGATCATCATCAATGAAAACTCTTTTTATTGAGAGAGTGTTCACAACAATTTCTTACAAAGCTTAAAGGAAAAACTTTCCTTCTTCTTCAAACTATACTATCAATCTATCAGCTATGCTAACTCTAAGCTATCTCTCTAATGCTCTCTATGTCTAATCTAATGAGGTAAAAATGAGGGGGGATGCCCCTTTTATAGCTGGCCCAGTCCAACAGACGGCTTAGATTCAGTTACAATGAAGGGCTCAGATTGAGCCACATAAGCCTTAAACCTAAAAACCGCCACCAAGAAGAGTGGCGTAATAAATGAGCAATTAATGTCCACCATCTTCTAGAAGATTCTTGTCTGCAAATGCGTTCACACTGTTCTTGTTCTTCTTCTCGACTGCAAATTCGATGAGCCTGAGCTTGGTCAACATTGCTTCGACTCCTTGAATGGATATGGCAAGCACGTTCCCAATCTAACTTCAAGCCTGCAACCTTCTTCCTCCTGCTCGACGATGATTTTCCTCTTAGCTATCATTCTTTAACTCTGAAGTGTTTGCTCATTCCTCCTCCTTAGCCTTGAGGACATTTCAGTGCTTGAGGATGATCCTTAATGTCTAGGCCTTCATCTTTTCTCCATCCTGATCCTGAAGGATTTTTTTTATCTTGGATTCAACCTGTTCTCCTTTGCCACTCGCCTTCCTGAGTTGGGTGCATACTAGGTCAACACTTAGCCATTTCTTCCAAGTACTCACTTCATCTCCTCAAGTCATCACACCTTGGCCTCGGTGTTCACCCTGTGAAACAAGCAAGGAGAAGAACATCAAAAGACTTTATAATATAAATCCACCTTACTCACCTGATATCCATGTTTTGATCTCCAATGTTCGATTAATCTTTGGATCCGATAGAGTTCAATGCTTTTCTTTAGCACAACTTTTTCCTTTAAAGTCCTCATGCCTTAGAATATTTCCACATTATCATTCACCCCCCTTAGGGTGCACCTGGAGACTTGAGCTTCCATTTTCATTCCTTAGAGGATTTCACCCATCTTATACTCCTTGGGCGTACTTTGCTTCTTGTGAACCTTGAAGTTTTGCCTTAGAAACTTTTATCCAACCTGAGCCTTGGGAAATTTTATCTCCTTTTTGCCTTAGCCAAATTTCCAATCCATCTACCTTAGAAATAATTTATTTTCTCTAGAAAATTTCATCAACCAAGCGCCCGAGAAAAATCTCCATCTTAAAGTCTCTGACAGGGTTTGAAGAATTTCAAAATCATCTCCTTGTCGAAGATATTCAATAACCAGAAGGAAATTCTATTCAGAAAACACCAAGTTCATGTGTCTATAGATGAAAGGGGTACTTTTAATTTTTGAATTTGTACCTTAGAAAATAATTTTCGTCAAAGTTTATTCTTTAATCTCTTCTTCCCTTGGGCGTAGTTTCCTTGCTTTTCCTTGGGCAATTTTCTTCAACTTCACGATGTTGTGCATTTTGACTCTTTCTTTGCCATTTTATCCACGCCTTAGCAAATCTTATCACCTTTTCTCAAGGTTAGGTGTATTTCTCCAGAGGAGGTGGAATTTGAGCCTTAGAAAATTTTCAAATAACCTCACCAACATGGGCGCATTTGAGAGTTTTGGGAGGAATTTTGACTTGCCTTGGAATTTTCTTCCATCACCATCTCTCTCTTTGGGTGCATTTGGCATGTCAAGCAGGAATATCCCAACGCCTTGTTAAACTTTTCCTTCACACATGTTGGGGGGGGGTCAAGGAGTAATTAACAATGACTTAGAAATTTTTTATAGAAAAAGTCACCACCTTCAATAAATTTGGGCCCATTTGAGGCATCAAGGAGGAATTTATAACACTTGACAACTTTTATCCATGCCTCTCCAAGTTGGGCACATTCTAGGGAGTCAACAGGAATTTCAAACACTTAGAAAAATCTCATATGCCTTGTGGGCGTTTTCTTTCTCCTCCTTCCTTGGGCGCATATGTGGTGGGGTCAACGAAACTTAAAATTTTTGTCTTCTTCCCTGCTTGTTTGGGCGCATTTGATGGTGGCTACAGGAAGTTTTAATGCCTTAGGCGTTTTTCTTAGTCAACTTTAACATGGGCACATTTAGAGGGTGGAGGAGGAATTTAACACTTCGAAACTTTCTCATCCATCTAGCAAGTTGGGCGCATTTCAAGTACCAAGGAGGAATTAGCAATACTTAGAACATTTTTATTTTTTTTAATAAAAAAGCCACCACCTTCAACATGTTTGGGTGCATTTGGAGGGTCAAGGAGGAAGTTTCCAACGCCTCTTAACATATTTCCTAAAGCCACCTCTAACTTGGGTGCATTTGGAGACCCCTGTAGGATTTTCCATACTTATAAACTTTGTTTTTTATCCATCCCCAACAGTCTAGCAAGTTGGGCGCATTTGAGGCACCAAGGAGGAATTTCCAACGCCTTAAACTTGTCTTAGCTTCACCTCCAACATGAGCGCATCTAGGGGGTCAAGGAGGAATTCAAACTTGCCTTAGTAACTTTTATCACCACTACTTCTCTCCTTGGGCGCATTTGAGGTAGGGAGCAACAATATCTTCATGACTTAAAACATTTTCCATCACCTTCCCTTGAGATGAGGGCGCATTTCATGGGTCAAGCAGGAACTTGTTTTGACTTAACTCATTTTCCTCAGCTCCCTTTATGACAGGGCACATTTAGGGGGTCCTGCAGGAATTAGCAATGCTTTTGAAAATTTCTTCCAATCTAGCTTCTAGCATGGACGCATTTGGACCAAGCAACAGGAATTTCTCACTTGAAATTTTTCCATCCTTCAGCCAGCTTCACCTTGGGCACATTTCACAGGGGGTGAAGGAATTTTCTCAGACTTAGACATTTTTTAGCTTGCTCACCCCTGTTTACTATATTTAGTAAGTTTTTGATTTTCATTCCTCTAAAGCTTGGATTGATTTGAAATTTGCACCACAAGATCCTCATGACTTAGTTGATCTGTTCACACTGCCATCTTGTGCTGACTTGCTATTTATAGCATGTTTCTAGAGGTGATTTACTATTTATAGTAACTGCTTGATTTCAGGACTTCCACAACTCCGTTTAACTTGAAATCTGACTGACGTGATCCTCATGGGTTGGCTTGCCTGTTCACACTGGCGCCTACTGTTGACTTGCTATTTATAGCCTGTTTTGGAAGTGCCTTACTATAAATAGTAAGTGCTCGGATTGTGTTCAAATTTCACCAGTGCAATCCTTGAAAGATACTGATCGCAGTGGGATATACCGATTTTCGGAGATTCTGGTGTTTGACCCCTCATTTTGGGTCCCAAAGTTGGAAACCCTAATCTGACTTGCATGTTGCTCAAACGATCTTCGTTTGATCCTGTTTTTGTTGCATGTCGCCCTATTCATGATGAAGAAGTGTTGGGTAGCTACTAGAGTGATCCTGCTAAAAATAGTAAGTCCCTAGAAAAGTGACCAACTTTGCTTGCATGTCACCTTGTTGCGTAGCTCTTGAAAAACCCATAAAGAATAACCTGACATGTGCTGAAAAGTCTTGCATGCAAACCCTAAAAATAGCCTTTGAAGATAGCTCTTGAAGAAGGTCTTGATCTTGGTTTGCATGTTACATCATTGCAAAGCTTTCGAAAAACCCACAAAGAATATTCAGACATGCGTAGAAATTTCCAACATGCAAACCCTAAAAATAGCTCCCGAAGGCTAAGTGCTGAAAGTCATCATCTCACTTTGCATGTTATATCACCGCGTAGGTCTCAGAAAACCCAGAAATATTCTCCAGACATGCATTGACAAACTTTGCATGTAAACCCTAAAATCTGCTTCTGAAAGTGATACTTGCTAAAAATAGAAAGTTGTCAGATTTGGCTCAAATTTTGCAGACAAGTAGTTTGACATGTTTTGGATGCAGTGTGATGGATAGAACTTCAAAAGTGCTGAGAAAATGTCTGAGAAAATGTCCCAAATTAGGTACTTACTAAAAATAGTAAATTGTTGAAATTCGATGAAATTTTGTTGGGAACCCGTTGGAAGCTTACTGACTGCAATGCCAAGCTCAGATTTCAATCTTCTCACTCCATTTGACTTCAAACTGGCCAGAAAATTCAAAATGCTAATTCTCAAACTTAGCCAAAATCTCACGTTTAAGCTCAATGACGGGCACATGCTTGGAAAGACAAGCAGAACAATAGAGAGACAACAGGAAAACCAACCAAAATCAAGTCAAAAGACCCGAACAAAGCAAAAAAAATTAGGGGGGTTCCCATTTGCAATGGGGCGATGTGTGAAAAGGTCACAACACTACCTTTTGTTATTATCTTTATTAGATTCAAAATTGGGTGACATGTAAAGATGAGGATGCATTGATACCATTCCGTTTGTGCATACATATGTGAAAATATCCATGGGAGCTGAGATCCTTCTTTATTTCTGAGGGTGTAGATGGCAACTAACAATCAATAAATGAAATAAATGCAACTGCATATGCAAAGCATGGTGGGCAATGATCACTAGTTGTGCGGAATCTAACATGGATGTAATGATGTTGCCGATGTTGTGGTTGATGAGGCAAAATAATTTTAACTGTGGAGTTGTGAGTCCAGTCATAGTCTAGATAGTTTAAATGCCACACACAACTAGACAATGGAAACCATTATGCCTACAATAAGACCATCCAGAGAAATGCAATATGTGACCAACCAAATCAGTTTAAATTCTTGGAAGATTGGAATGTGAAAAAATGATACAAAAGATGTCAAAGGAAGGATGTACATTGTGAAAAGTGAAAGGTTAGGCTGTGAGAGTAAGGCTTCAAAGTTCCAAATCATACAATGCATATACAAGATCTTGAGTTTTAAAGATGTGCATTGGTAAGGAGTGATAATTGGGCACCGGGTGACACTCGGCTTCAATGACATTCCCAAATGGGAAGGAACAAGACATAATTTTTATTCCTAGCATGACTGCAATGTTATTTTGATTTTTCTAGTGAATGATGAGGATCCAAAGAAACATCAATGGTGGCCCATGCAATGATAGCAAAATAGGAGTAGTGAAATACAGCCCAAAGTACATGAAAGCCGACATGCCAAAACACTAAAAGTAAAAAGCTAAGCCACTTCAAGGGGGTAGCCTCCAAAATCAATGATCCGAGATATGAATTCTACTAGGTAGATGCCAAAGGAAGTACTACCTCCCATATATATATATAGGCATAACTATGTTAAGGCAACCCTTAAGTAACTAGTTAGGTCAACCATCTAGAAAAAGAAAATCTTAGAAACTATAACAATCCTACTTAATGTTTATGCATGCACATGTTAGTCACTACATAACCAGATCATACATGGTGATACTTATACTATGGCCATAACATGATCCCTCACAGTTGCATCAAGAGGATCTTCCATTTGATAGTGTATGTATTTGTGATTGCTCTTTTATGCAGCTGCTTCAATTGGTGGTCCATACAATTATAGTGAAATAAAGCAGAATAGGAGTAGTGAAATACAGCCCAAAGTACATGAAAGCCGACATGCCAAAACACTAAAAGTAAAAAACTAAGCCACTTCAAGGGGGTAGCCTCCAAAATCAATGATCCAAGACATAAATTCCACTAGGTAGATGCCAAAGGAAGTCGTACCTCCCATACATATAGGCATAATTATGTTAGGGAAACCCTTAAGTAACTTGTTAGGTCAACCATCTAGAAAGAGAAAATCTTAGAAACTTTAAAAAGCCTACTTAATGTTTATGCATGCACATGTTAGTCACTACATAACCAGATCATACATGGTGGTACTTATACTAAGGCCATAACATGATCCCCCCTAGTTGCATCAAGAGTGTAATGTCCCCTTCTCAACTGTGATCAGTGTTGATGGCCGTTAGCCTATCCCGAAGGCCTGTAGGCTAGTTGGAAGCTGGAATTAGGGTATTTTCTAGGAGGGTGTTTCTGCATTTTTCAGTGGGTTGCACTTGGAGTTTTGGATTTTGGATTACGGATTCTTTTTTGGTTTTTAGAGAGCTTCACAATGGTATGGCTTGCACTTTGATCTGAGTAACTTTTTGAATTTACTATGTTTAGTAAATTCTATTTTTGGCAGTGATCCTATTGGCATCAACACAGTTGGCTTTCCTTTTTAGGCAGTTCAGTGGATAATGTTGATTTTGGCTTTTTGGTGCAAATTTTGAGGGAGACAAATTATTTTAATTTAATAATGATATATTTTCACTTTGATCCCTTTGCCTAGCATTATAACTTCAAGTTGTGTTTAAATTGAAGATTTTAAGGGGTGGATGCCTCATGAGGTGTTTTTTAATATTTCAAAAGTTGAAAATATATCTTGTGAAATGGATATCAACTTTGGAGGAGAGTATTAATTTTAAAAAGGGATTATTTCATCCTTGAAATGGACACCATTTTGAAGAAGCTATTGAAGTCAACTCAAAATTTGAATTTGATTGACTCCTTGTGGTTTGGGTTCACCTTCTAGAGACTTCTGGAGATTCTTTCAAGACTTTATAAAAGGAGGCATCTATTCTTCATTGGGATCATCTCATGTCTACAATGCTGTTATGTTGTCAAAATGGTGAGTGAGTTGCTTCGAGGAATGCATGCCTCCTAGCTTGGGCTTAGTTTCTTGCTTGAAAGATAGCAACTAGCTAAGATAAAGGTTGTTCTTAACTCTTGAGAGCAGATTGAGCACATTGTCATGGAGTTTCTTGTAGTTGATGATCATTTTTAAGTTGTTGGTTTAGTTATAGCTGAAAGTTATTTTTGCTTAGAAGTTGGAGTGAATTTTATTTTGTTATGGGTATTTGATAGATGAGTTTTGCTGGTTGGGGTGACTCTTTATGCCAATTATCAGATTTTAATATCAAGTGTGTGATTTTAGAGCTAGAAATTGCCCTTCCTTGAGAGTCGTACCTTTCTAGAGTTGCATTGGTTTTCGTGCAAAATAAATACAAGACTTTTCGGGTGGTTTTAGTGTTGCGACTTGGGCGCCTTCATCATTAGTAGCTTATGCATTTTATTTCAGGTCATTTGAGTGAGTTTGGAGTGAGTTAGAAGCATTTTAGTGGGTCTCATTGTTGCTGGTGTACATTTTCTAGTTGTTGGTCTGTCATATCAGATTGTAGAAGTTCTGATTTTGGGGTTGCATTTTAAGTGTTGCTGAGTCTTGGGTATTGGAGGATCAATTCATACAGTTGTTGCATCTCTTTGGTAATTGTAATACTTTGTAATCTGCGGACCGTTGCATTGTAAAACTGCAAATAGTAGTACTATTTCAGTCACTTAATTCTGCAATTACTTAGTTATCTTTAGCAGCAAATATTAACAATCTTTGGACAGTTTACCACCAGAGGAGAATGAACCAACACACTTAAGCTCTTGGATGGTTTACCACCAAGAAGGGAAACAAACAATTGTTATTTTCATTGTAATAGCTCCCGCTGAATAAGTGGTCGACCCTTCTTTCTTTTCATTTCATTATTGTACTTCTTTGAGCACTAATGATCCCCATCGCCATATGATAGCACCTCACCCACCTCGGGTCTTGAGTGCACATTCTTGGCATTGGGTTACTTTCTAGCATTGTAATCTTTCAGTTGCTACTGACGATCTGTTGGTGTATGTTTTATCATCCATCGAACACTTCAGAATAAAATGTCCAAAAACACTCTATCCTCTCTTGAAAAACCACCGCATATGCTAAGATTGCGAGAAGATCATATGGTGATTCCAAGGTTTCTTTTGTTAGGTCTTGACGCGTGGAAAAGCTCAATGGGCGTTGTGATATGCTGGTAATAAACAAGGGGAC
The DNA here is from genome assembly GCA_007258455.2 of Sequoia sempervirens. Taxonomy (NCBI): domain Eukaryota; kingdom Viridiplantae; phylum Streptophyta; class Pinopsida; order Cupressales; family Cupressaceae; genus Sequoia; species Sequoia sempervirens. The sequence continues at coordinate 10,591 of VDFB02341111.1, read as the reverse complement.
TTATGCTGGGCTATTTTTTTACAAGTTAGGGACTTAGGCAGATTTATCATTAAAAGGCTCCTTTGGGTAGGACTTCAATTTGGATCTCAAAAAAAATGGCAAAACATAAGGGTTCAAAGAATCTATTCTACACCTAAGAACTCAAGAGACAGTAAAGACTCGGTGAAAGGATAACTGCACTTTGTTTCGCCTCCCTTGGACAACTTACGCAAAGTGGGTGCAATCTTCAAGGGGTGTGATAATGATTTTCAAGCCTCGAATAAGACGAAAGTTAATCTTCCACAGTTATGAGCTCAAGCTAACTTTACGCATCGAATGCAAATCATCCATTCAAAGAAAGTATGAGCAAGACTTCACCATTGAATCTATACGATCAATCTCTCATTCATTTAACCAAAACGTTCAAAGCAAATTCTACTTAACTTAATTCTAATTTTAATCTATCTCTAATCTATGGTAGAAGAATATATGTAACCTCGCTTACTATTTGACAATAAAAGTTGTTCAAAGCAAATCATGCATAAGAGCTTTTACCATCGGAAATAGTCTCAATGCAACAATTTCATATATCATTTCCACTACAAATGAAAAAATGAGAGATCATCAGTTTAAATAGAGTTTGAAGAATCAAATGAAGGGCCGAGATCAAAACAATTTTGACGGCCAAGATTATTACAACTCAACCCCAATTAGGGTTACCCAAAATAACATGAGTTATCAGTCAGAAAACAATCAGTAAAGTGGCAGTTGCAGCTATCATCAAGGAGAGGTGTCCTTATCCTCCTGGGCAGCATTGCGTTCGATGAAGCTGGACACTACTGCGATGACCTCCTCCATCGTGACGGGTGGCAACATGCTGATCCGGAATTCAAGTCCATCCAAGTTCTCTGCACATTTGGCAAAGGTATTTTCCCAATCCGCTTCCTGCTTCCCAAAATCATTTCAGATGGCTAAAAGACTTGCTACTCTCGCAAAATCCTATCTCAGAAGTGGTCCAGTAGCTGAGAAGAAGACCTCCTGAACCTTTCGTTTCAACTCCTCTAGCTACATGTCTCTTTCTTGGATAATCTCACGATCAAACACCTCCGTAGCTATCACACAAATTTTCTCCCGAATTTCTTTGACTTGCTCTTTGATTCTAAGCCCATCCGCTTTCGCCTTCTCCAAAACTTCTCTCCGTATAGTCACTGCCCAAAACCAGTGATGAAAATCATATGATGCTCCTGCGGCAATCACTTTTCTAGCAACCAACTCCTCTCTTGGTGTGCCCTTCAGGATCCTGTGGCATGGAATAAGTCTCTCCTGCATATCTGGAATACATTCCCACGTTTCCGCCATATCAACAAGCCTGGAAAGAAAAGACGAGGTTTGCCCATAGGCGAGTGCCAGCTTCTCCATGAACAAGGCTGCTTCCGTTCCTTCGCTCACCATCCAGTCCTGAGCTTCCTTGGCTGTCACCATCCTGTGCTCTACCTCCTTGGTCATCTCTTGTGAAGGATTAGGGAGAGGAGGAGCTACTGCATCACCCTGATCGAGTGGCTGGGTCAAATGTCATACGTACTCCTTCAGGCGTTCAACTTCTTTTTTATACTCCTTTTTGGCCACTTGTTTTTCCAGTCTCGCCTTGATGGTTGAGACAGAATTATCTAGTTCTTCCAGTTCTTGGCCTTTTGTGGTTGGGCCAAGATCTACTGTGGTTATGGCGTAGTCTTGAGGAGTGACCTCGTCTTGTGGCTTGTCCACTGTGGGTACTGCAATGTGCATAGAACGACTGCCTGTCTCGTCCCTCTGAATAGTGGAGAATTTCTTGGCAGGTTTCTTGATTGCAACCTGTTCTAACCTTGCCAAGAAATCTGCAGTATCATCTTCCTCTTGGGCTTTTACAGGTGCCTGAATCTTCATTCTTTCTATCAGCCAATCTGGAATAGTTGGCTGCTCAATCCCATCCTCTACCGGAACATCCTCCTCATTTGGAGTATCCACGACTTCTCTGAGAGTGGAAATCATTCCCTCTTCGAAGTCATTGTTCCGAACTTCCATCTCATTGTTTGAACCTAGTATTTTTGTGCCTGTAGGTGATGAGGGCTCCTCGTCATCCAGCTGAATAGGTTCATTATTTTCCTCCTGAACTATAGGAGGTACAATCATTTTGACCAAGGACTCATCTATGGTAGCCACTAGCTCGTCAATGTTTTGAGATGCTGCTGAACGAGATGGTTCTCCCTTATGTCTTTTCTGAACAGGTTCTACACTTGGCACTATTTCCTTCCTCTTCTCTCCAATCTCAGCCAGGTCCTGATGGGATGCACCAGTGTTGGAGGAATACGATTCTGACTCGCTCAGTAAATCATACGTGAGTTTTATTCTTCTCTGTCTCATCTCCTGGACATGATGGTCAACCCACCATTGAGAGTACTTGACTACTGGCCTCATTAACGTTGCTAAGTCCGCATGCTCAAGTTCTGACCACCTCACGGGAGGAAGAGGTCGACTCTCCTCGAAACGTGGCTGGATATAGTTCCCATCGTCTTGTAACTGGTCAGGTAACCGGCAAAACTCAATTGCCCTCATGAAGTCTAATGGCACCCTGGACCATAATCTCCGTTTGACTTCATATTCATCAGTGGCATTCGCCCAGAAGTCTTCCAATTCCACTCTATGCTTGTACCCCCTTCCATCTACTGTCTAAATATGATGATGTGGGTCAAAGTTAACCCTGGACTTGTAGGCTGTGAAGGGGTACCACTGAATCTCCAACCTGGCACTCTCAACTGCCTGCGCTGATGGACAAGATTCTAACATATTCCCGATGAAAAATGGGAATGTAACAGATGCCTTCTTGGTTGGCCTCGGGATGTTCTGATATTCTTCTAGCTGTCTTAGGACTTTGAGCAGAATCATCCGATTTGTCGGAAAAATGGGCAACTTATAGGGATTTCCAGTAAACCCCTGGATCCTAACATACGTAAATTTCGGGAATTGGATGAACCAAGATCTGTATTTATTTATTAAACTTTTCGCCTCATGACTCAGCCTATGATGCACTCCTCCTTGAAGTGTTCTGGTAATATGCATTAGGAAGGCATCATGCATCCTTCTGAAATGAGATTTTTCCTTCAACTGGAGTTGTAGGTAGCAGTCATAAGGTCTGAGTTCATTTTCCCCGCTGCCAACTTTGCCCTTGCAAATTAGTCTTGGATACTTATATGATCTGGCCAACAAGTAGACAATATACGAGCTCATGTGAAAAGACTGTCTCTTCCAAATTAATCAATTGCTTGTGGAGATTGTCACTTATCATTCGTGACCAGTTGAACATCTTTACGCCAGAAGTGATCTCGTCTATGAAGTAATACATCTAGCTCTCAAAGAATGCACCCTGAGGGTTGCCGGCTATTCTGTTCAGCATCAAGATGATGTCCCCTAAATCTTCTTTGAAGTCTGTCCGGCAGGGCCTCTTGGGCATCTTCTTTATTGATGGCTTAGGTTTGTCTAGCCATGCCTTGTTAACAGTTGTGGCGCACAAGTCTGGTTGGCTGTCATATAACTTCTTGGCTTCTTCTTTGGTCTTATAGACAGTCTGTGAATGTTTCAGGATGTCGAAGGTTTCTTGGATTGCCACCTCGCCTAAGTGTGCCAAAATTCTGCCATCAGGTGCAACGATCTGCCTCTTCTGAGCATCATAGTGGATAGCACATTCCACCATCAATTCTGCACAATCCATTGCAGGTGGGAATCCAACTGCCTGAAAAATCCCGTTTCTAACCATCCGCTTGGCTATTGGTGTTGGAAGTCTATTCTGTCCATATACTCTTCTTTTGAACTTCTCGAAGTCAACATGTCCGAGATCGGTGTCTACGACATTTTTCCATTTTGAATTGATTTTAGATTCTCGCTGGACACTTTTGCTGGCGAACTTCATTTTTGCCGTCTTTGATGATTCGCCCACCATGGTCATCAACCTGCAGTCAAAAATATTAACATTAATACGGAGATTTTTTAAAATAATTTACTTTCCTGCCTTATGTTCGAATAATTTACTTTCAGCTTATTAAATAATTGAATTGCTGCAAAAAAGCAAGCTGAAAGTAAATGGATGAAGTTGAAAATTTCGCCAGAATTGAATCAACATGAAAGAGACAGATGAAGAATGGAAAATCTATCAATCGAACTTCAAACCTCAGTAAAGAACTGCTGGCTGCAAATTAGATTTAAATTCTGATACTTTACTCAAAAAGCAAATGATAAAGTGCGCCCCTCTTGCACAGAAGAATTCAACTTTCAGCAAATAAATCTTTTCCTTCTCGAGAAAAATTCTTCTTCAGCATAAGATTACTTCTTCCTCTGGAAAATTCGATCTTGCCTATTGAACAATTAATTGCCTGAGAATTTTGAGAGAGATCAAATTTCTTTTCAGCTATGTTTGCGAAAAATGAGTTGCTGAAACTCATTATAATGCTGAAGGATTTTATTTATTTTAGCAACTGCCTTCTTGTCTCTCGATTTCGATTTGTCTTCTCTTGTTCAAACAGGCAAGTTTCCTTTATTTTTCGAAAAGAATCCATGTCGAGCTTATCCAGGAAGATCTCTTTGATTTTCACAAAATCGATTTTTGCTTGAAATGCTTATCTTTAATTTTTTTTTGAAAATCAACATTAAATATTCAATTAAATTCGATATTTCCAACTTTAAATTCATGGCGAATTTAATTTTGCCCATCGGATTTTATCTTTGTCCGGCGCAATTTATTTTCTTCCAACTCTCGTCTGGCGAATTTGATTTTGTCCAAGGCCTTTTTAAATTTGTAAGTAGTTGAGAATAAATTATTAAAATATTAAAATATTTTAATTTATTCCAACCCGTTCGTTTTGGACCCATGGCTATTTTGATTTCTCCTTCGTTTGCCCTGGCTAAAAGTTTATTTTCCAATTTTGTTCTCAATTTCGTCTAGCCAAGTCAAAATTTAAGCCATTCCGTTGCCAATTGTTATGCCAGATCCTTATTTTTCCTTACCATGGCAAAAATTTTAATTGCACCGAGCTTATTTTCTTCTGCCAAAGTCAATTTTTTTTCTCGCTTAGACAAATTTCTCTAGGTAAAATCCTTGTCTGGATGTCTTTCTTAAGCAAATTTCCTTGACATCTGACAAATTTTTATCTCTTCTGGCAGAGGACGAGATTTCCTTTCTCTTTGCCTTGTGCATTTTCTCTGGCCAAATTTGTCAAATTTATAACATTTTCTCCAGACATCCATACTTTAGGCGATTCTTAAATTTCTCTTTCACTTTTATGCTAGGCAAACTTCATTTTATTCTTTGCCTTGGCCTAGGCGGACTTCCTCAAGTCTCTTCCAGCTTCCACATACCATAGCGAACTTTCTTTAGCACTCTCCTTTCAAACTCTCAACACTTTTCCTCTTGAAAATGTCACAATACTTAGCCAAAAATTTCAATTTTTCATCCTTTAGGCTTTTATACTTAGGCAAATTTTTGAATTTCTCTTGTCTAGGCACCAAACACTTAGCAAAAAATGTAATTTCCCCCCTTCATAGACCATGGCGAACTTTTCAAGTGTTTGGACAAGGTGAGGGCGGACTTCCCTAAGTCTTAGACGTTTCCCCTTGAGCATGGTGGACTTCCTAACCTCTTAGCACTTACCTTGACACTTTACCTCTTGATAATGTTACAACAATTAGCCAAAATTTCGATTCTCCACCCTTTTAGGCTCTTATACTTAGGCTAATTTTCGAATTTTTCCTTACTAGGCACCAATACTTAGTGAAATTTTCAATTTTTTCCTCTCCCATGTGCCTAGGCGGACTTTCCTACCTCTTGGTCAAGTGTGTGGCAGACTTCCAAGGATGCTTTCCTAACCTTTCAAGGGTTGGGCGGAGTTCAAAGGGTCTTAGACAAGTGAGGGTGGACTTCCTAAGCTCTTGGCACTTACTCCCTTGAGCATGGCGGACTTTGGATGAGTCTAGACAAGGTATGGCGGACTTTGAAGAGTCTTAGACATTTCTCTCTTGAAGTTGGCAGACTTCCTCATAGTCTTGGACATTCCTTCCTTCATGGCTGGCAGACTTTCCACTATCATTGACCTTTCTCTCCTTCTGTCCCACATTTCAAGGACCATCTTTATGGTGGCGAATTTCTCAGACTTAGCCAGATTTTCATGAATTTCATTCTTTTTGGGTTGATTTTTCTGTGATTTTGCTTCAGATCTGATTGATTTTGGACTGATTTTTTCCAGAATTTGATGTTTTTCAGTCTGACTTTTCAATGATTTTGACTGATTTTTCATGCTTTTTACTTGCTTTTCTTGATTCTTTTCCAGATTTTTCAATGATTTTTCGATTTTTTCTTTGATTTTTTGATTTTTAGGCTGATTTTTGGATCTAAAAATAGAAAGTTGACCAGGGTTGACTTTCCAAAAATAGAAATTTCTAAAAATAGAAAAAGCAAAATCCCTTAAAAATAGGGAACCCTGTTTGGTCCAAAAATGCCAAAAATGAAAAAGCGAAAAAGCAGATTCCTAAAAATAGGAGATGTCAGAATTGGCTGAATGTTGCAGGAGCAATCTTAGTTTTCTTGGGGCAGCCTACAAAAGGCGCTTCCATGACGTCTACCTGGTGGGGCATGGATTCTTACGACTTTAAACCGAGGTGATACCGACAAATTAACGCTGAAACTCAAAAGGAGACTTCTGCCGAAGCGTGCAGGAGACAAAACCCTAAAAACTAGCAGACGACTGGGGGTCCCCATTGGCGATGGGGCGATGTGTGAAAAGGTCACAACACGATCCTCGGCACCATATTCTCACACCTTTCCCAACACTGGGATCCTGGTGTACATTCTTGGCGTAGAATTACTTTCTAGCAATTGGTTTGGATTGAGCTAACCTTAACGGGTGCTTGTTGTATTGGCTTGATCATTAAAAATTTGAAAAAAAAATTGGTTGGCTCATTACACACACATTTGATATATATATATATATATATGTAAATTCGGAAGGTAATAATAATAATATCCACATTATATAGGATTTGTGCATATATACATATATATACTTGTATATACCTCTATGTACATGTATGTGTAGGTATACCATATCGATGCATCCATATGAGCATATTCATTTGCGAACGTACACTTGTATCGATATGTATATACATATGGATATGTATATACTATACATATGTATATATGTCCACATTTGATTCACTTACATACATTTACGTTACCATCATATAGATAGGTGTGTAAGTGTGGTATCTCTATACATATGCATATACGTGTCGTTAGATCCTCCTAACACACATGTGCATACATATGATCGTAATATCACAAGACAGATTTTAGAAACCAAAAAGATAAACATCACTCGCAAATGCATGCAGAAGTAAACAAGACTCCTAATGCAAGCATACAAGCTATGGATGACTTACCTATAACCCACACAAACTAACTCAGTTCACTCAGTCTAAGGTGATGTGTGTGTATGCTCAGATAGTTTACTTTACAAGTTATCCAACCAAAATCCTCTATCGAGTGATACTTCACCTCTGCCTGGAGAAATGGACATTTACTTGCAACCACTAGCACATGCTTTGGCAGTCAATTGTTCACAACAATAAGCAGTATATATAAACATCTTCAAAGTTAGAATAACAATAATTCAATAACCATCTATTCTCATTTATGCAATATATCACCATGAATAACATCAACTGAGATAACATCAAATGAGATAACATTCATATTGATAACAAGGTTTAAGCATCATTAATTCATCTCCAGATTTCACATTACATTCACATTTACCCTATCTAGTAATGGTAAATAGTAACTTCACAATTTGGGGTGTAACAAATTTGCATTGGAAATATCAAAAACATAGCTGCATTTCATTCTAGTTTCATTTACAGACATTTTGCATTATTTAGATGAATCTTTGATGTATTTCAAACACATACTCAAGCAAGAAACACAATCAGAAAATTCATATCAGTCATAAACAGTTGCAAGACAAGTGTTTGACAATATTCCTTGAGTTTCAAATCAGCAAAACAGGGTCAGATTTTCAAGGGATATTACACAAATATTATATTATCCATATATGGAATTCAATTGGGTATTCAATATATAAATATTACTATTGAAATTTGAACATATTTCTTGATAAAGAATGCCTACATATAGATAAATTCAGAATCACCTATGAACTTTCAAATCAGTTTACCCTCAGGCTAGATGCTGTAAATCATAGGTATTTACCATTGATTTGTTCTTGCAGATTCAGAATTCTCACACATCACCAGATTTCAGAGGATGATGTCCGATATGTTATTGCATGTTTTCAGGTAGCTCGTGTTATTTTCTGACTCAGTTTGAATTTTGAACTAGTTGATTATATTGTTGCATTTGTCTAAAAAGTTGTCTGAAATGTTTAGAGGTTGCTCTTAGCTGTAATAATGTAATTTGATCCAGTTCTTAGTTTCATATTTTCATTTGTATATCAAAATATTTTAAAAGAGCAATGATATATTGCTGCTCTTCATCTTTTAAGGTTTGGTGGTTGATTGAGTTTGAATCAGAAGAGTATGATTTTCGTGAAATTGAGATTACCATAATAGTTCTTTGTTGTATTATCTTGCGTAATATCTTGATCTCGTCCTACACTATTGTTACAAATGCCACTCATTTATGTGCTTTGTCTCATTTACAGGAAATTCTCTTATGCTCAGAAACAAGCAACAATATTGCATGAGGAAGTCAGAATTTTCCTATTAGAACATGTCATACCATACAAGAAAACCTTTGGGAAGAAATTGAAAAACATGGGACTACACTTCCACAACTAATGTGATTGTTTTGTAACAAGTAAATATAAAACCAGTACTCATAGGAAGCTTTCTATTTCAGTGGTATAAGTTCTTGGGCAAAAATAAAAAATAATATGTGGCCATCCTGAAAGAAGAGATGCTGTTCCTAGTGCTTTGTAATGATGCAAAGTACACTTATAGCTATCTAAATTTCATTAAAATGTTTCTTTATGCAGAAGAGTAAATAAACAGAATAGTATTATGGTACACTATTCTGTTACTTCAAAGAATAATTAAGTGGCATCTGTTTGTTTTTCAACGCTATTTTGTTACTTCAAATAATATCTTGGTGATTTCTGTTTGTTTTTGCTAAGAATTTTTTTAAAGGACAAAACTGCATGAAAAATTGGAAAGATTTACAGCATTCTCAGGCACGAGATGGTTGTGAAGTAAAACATCCCTAAGGTTTAATGTTCAAATCCTAGAATAGTCATGAATGAAAAACATCTCTGTGTATAACACAACATTTTCATTATTCATAAGCATTAACCTTGGCCAAAGGTAGATTCTAAAATATCTATAGGCATACTGGTTAGGACTAACTATATACATTTATCCATAGTGAGCAAAATTGAGATCAAGCTAAGAACTTAGTAACTGACTGAACTATTGTGCGTCCTTGGAGGACCAAAGTACCTATGCCATGACACAGTTTTGAAATTTGTTTTTGAAAGCCCTGCAATTGGTATTCCACTTGTTACATTCGTCACTCAATCAGAGAGATGCCATCATTTGCTTTTGAGATGGAAATTCATTTTTCTTTTCTTGTAGTCATTATTTATTTTAACTGGTGTATGGTATGGAGATCATACAGCCTTAGCCAAAATATCTATTGGTGTTACCCGAGTTTTCCATGGAATTTAAATGCTCATTCACCATCAAAAATTTCTAAAAAGTTAAGGCAACTATTCCATCAATGCTGTTATGTCATTTAGGGCAGATTGATTTGTGTATGCCAAGCGACTACTCAGTGAGATGTAGGTGATATTATATTGCTGCAAAGTAGTGAACATGTCTATTTTTCTATCTGGATGTTCCAAACTGCACTATCAAATTTGTCTGTTGTTAAAGCACATGTCTGCAATCATAATGAAGAAGGGTATACAAGATGGGGGATTCTAAAGGGTTACAGGTGGGTTATAATGTAGTTTCCTTGATAATTCTTAAAAATGACATTTTGCCTATTGTGTAGGATTCCTCAATGCGATATGGTTGATACTCAATTGCTGCAAAGTGCCTATTGAACCCGCACATTCTTCTGTCTAGATGCTTCCAAACTGCACCATTGAATTTGTCTGTTTTTATTGTGCATGTCTGCAACCACGAAACTATTGGACTGATCTCTATGTTTAGGGGGTTGATGGAGAAGGATACACAGATGGGGGATGATGCTAAAGGGGTATAGGTGGGTCAAAATGTAGCTTTCTTGATAATTCTCATATATGCAGATATATTGCCTTTTGTATAGAATTACTAGTGGCAGTAGGTGCGATGGTTTACTAATTGACCTTCCTACTTTTTATTGATCAAACATTAAGGGTTAGTGCCAGAACATATGCGCCAATATGGAAAGTGATGGGTATTACAACCTGTTGTGACCTTTTCACACATCGCCCCATTCAAGATGGGGACCCCTAATTTTTGCCCCATTATGGTCTTTTGGCTTGGGTTTCTCTCTCTCTCTCTCTCTCTCTCTCTCTCTCTCTCTCTC